>CAAKHF010015895.1:18427-38901 GCA_901007745.1 Hippocampus kuda
TAATTTATTTTAAATTCCATTTGAAATACAATTTAAGACTGACAGTCTTGTGCTGTCCCAAATTTCTGGAGTCCATAAATCATATATAATTGCGCTCAAGTCCCAACTCAAAACACATCACTAGTTTGTGACACCGTCGCGATTGTGTGATGTTACCACAAGAGTCATTTGGGGGGTCTTTCTTTCTTTTTTTAAGAATGTTAATTTACTTCGGAGTTTGAAATTATTTGTCATGGCTAAACAACTAATGGAATTGAACTCGAGATCATAGTGTAGTAGAGTGCAATGTTCTAATCGCAAAAGGCCGCAATTTCAAAAAAAAAACAAAAAGAATGCTTCCTTTCGAACAACAAAGTTGTTGATACACTGTCAAACTGGTCTTTACTGACTGACTGCTTAACAGTTGAATTTTATGCTCATTAGCCTGCCAGTTATTCCCATTTCCATATTCGAACGCTTCAGGGGGTTGTGTTTGAACGCAGTGCTTTCCCCGGGTCCATAGATTACATTGAGACGTGGGTGCCAGTCAAACATTCCTCTGTGACAATACAGGCATAATATGCAATGACCCGTTCTGACTCGGATCTGAAAATTCTCATTTGGCGTTCATTTCTAACTGCCAATTTCCATCGCAATTTGAGTCACCAACCCTTTGTGCGCAGCCCTAATAGTAATACAGATTAATTTATTCCTTGCGCTTGTTAAAAAATATATCATATAAATAATATTACAAACAAACGTGGAACAAAAATTGCAATTTGATCATTCTTCAAACTTGTTCAGTCCTACTATGTACAATAATGTCTTAACATTTTTTGAGACTTTTGAAAGCTTAATTTAAAACCTTTTCTTGCCAATTAAGGCCTTGTTTTTCGATTCATGCCTGTGACGACATTTTGAGAATCTGCAGCAAACCTTGTGGAGTAACAACGACCAAGGCACTGTCTTGTGATAATAACTCACTTCCATTTCCTTATTTTGTCACTGCAGGCCTCAACGTGAGAGGAGCGAGTTAGAGCAACTCTAACGTCCCTCATCTTTGTGCACCTCCACATACTGTTAAAGCATACCATGTCAACAATTTTAGGAAGTGTTATTGTTTTCCTTTGGATGCCATTGACCAATAACCTACGCAGTCATGCAGCTTGCTTTGAATTGCTCTGTCTTAACTACCTTGCCTTGGCATCAGGAGATTGGGCACCTTTATGGAAAGAACTACAAGTTGCACATTCTGTCGACAGGCCGGAGCAAGTGTGCGTGCATTTGCATTTGCAAAATAGTAAACATCCTCTCTTCAGGAGGGAAAAGAGGCCCAGCCTCATACTGCCCCCCCCCCACTACAATGTTTAAAATTACTCACATTAATAAAATAAATCATAAATATACCACAATGATCCCAGAACACTTTAATTCCATTTCAAAATTGTCCTTACCCTTAACAAATGGAAGGCAGAATATTTGATTGCACATGTATTTGCCTTTGCAACCTTGAAAAAAAAAATCAGTCATCAAACAATAATGAGACCTTTGTCGTTTGTTAGAGTGTACTTTTCAAAAGCCACAGCAGAGCAAAAAGGTAGAGTGCACATGCAAAGACTTTCAGGAATTTCCAATAACAACCCAGACTAACCTTAGCTCCTTACTCAAAGATCTGAACAGATGAGATGATCTGTTTGACGGTAAATTCCCCTTCAGGTTGAGGGTATGTGGTGCTGGTATTTCACGTTTTTTATTCATTCATTATTAATTTTGCATTTTCGTCATTTGTCGTCATTTTGCATCATCATTTTTAGTTTAAATCGCATGCGTCATGAAAAGAATATCCAACATGAACTGTTTCAGCCAATCAGAGTGTCGTTTTGCCAGCCCCTGATTGACAGTTGTGTTCTGTCAGTGGACCACCAGCCCGGTGCTCACCTTGCTGGTCACTTCAGCGTTTCCCGTGCTATAATGTAAAGATAGCGGAGTGGTACCCAGACGTCTGTTGTGCATCCAAGTTCCAAAACAGCATTAATTTAGTCACCCAGGTATAAAAAAAGAAGAAAAGCAGACAGCCAGCAGCCATGTTCTCAACAACAAAAAAAAAAGTAACCAATGTAAAAGACCTGAGTACATGTTAATGGTTAAGGCAATGTCATTAAAAGACATTTTCAACACATGATGATCAAGTTTGTTTCGCATTGAGCATTTCAGCATTGAAATGGCAATGTACTGAATTACGGCAGCTTCATCAACGTCATCGTCGCTGTCGTGAGGACACATTGTTGTGTTGGTGGCTTTGTGATTCATTGATCTTACTTTCTCAATATATTATGATACTGTATATTTTTTCAATGTGTTTTTTTATTGTTTTAATAGTGTGTTTAAAGATCTTTAACAAATATTTAACTCCCACCAATACCATATCATGTCTCGGGTGTATTTTCTATATCACAGTTTCTGGAACATATCCTTTGTGATGAGGGGATTTACTGTCCTCTACTTCTTTGAAACCAATTCCTACTTTGCTTTCACCAGGGACCATGACGCCATCTCGTGACCTCTTTGGTGTTTCAGAAAGAGCACAAAAACTACGAATAAGTGAGTTTTTCAGCAAAGAGTTGGGATAGGTTCCACAGAAATAACATTTTAAATAGGGGAATTTATGAGTAATCGCGAACAAGCTGGGATTTACTGTACAGTTGTGAAATACGTAATTACAGGTTGCATAACTTAAAAATATTGTCATTACTCCTAAAATCCCAAGTCACATAAATTTTATTTTATCGCATCAATAATTGTCATATGAATGGACAGAATATTTCCATATCCACAGTGATTGATTACATATGAATACAAAATATAAAAAACATTTCCAAATATGATCAAATCGTGGTCAACCAATGCCCTGGAACAGACTATGTTCAACTTTTGGGAATACTTTATTAAAAATAAATAAATAAAATAAAATGAAAAGCTTACATTGATTTAAGTGGTTGCATAAACGTGTAACTAGCCATATTATAAGCAACATCTCAGTATGTATGTAAATATGTAGCTTGCAGTTACAACTGCAAGCTACAAAAATAAACATGTAGAACTGATACAATAATACTGCAAAATGACTACTGCACTGTTAAGACACCCTCCACTTGTTCTACTTCCAAGGAAAAAAACACAGTCGCGCACACGCGCGTGCACGCGCAGGCCAAGGGAACAAAAACATCCGAGGAGCCACAAACATGACACAAGCCACGAGGAGGACAGTTACATACGTGTGGTCCACATAGCTTTCCAAGCTTAATGAGCAACGTGACAAGTGAACGCACCATCACCACAAAATAAATCCCACACTTTAATAAACTGCTACCAACGAGCCTGAATTAAAATCCACTTTTAACATACTTTTACACCCTCCCATAATCTCGAAAATACACGGAGGGACCTTATATTCGCAAAATGGCCTGAAACTCAACAACTTGACGTAAAATAACAATAATAAAAGGGCTCTACTAACGTTCCCCAAACTTGTCGCGATCACTTTTTAGCAACTTTAGCGCTGTTGTTAAATGTCTAGTCACACACACACACTTACACGCACACACATAAATACGCCACAAATGACGCAAAGGCCAATGGCGCTTATTTAGTAATACCAACACATTCATAACAAGGCAATCGTCGCGCAAGTCGAAGTGCACGTCAGCTGGACGCCGTCAAAAGTTGCGTAAAACGTTTCCCAAACACGCACAAGGACAACAACGTGCAAACACAATACGCGAAGGAGGGGTAAAGGGGGAAAAAAGAGGCAGTTTACCCACCAAAAAGTTTCCAGCACTGCATTAGTCAACTTTCACTTGGAGCCCCGGTAAACGTCCATCCCGAGTAGAAAGCCACCACGGGAGAGACTCACGCCGCCAACTCCACGCTCTCTCTTCGATGTCTTCTTTACTTGTTTTTAAAATAATTTTAAACGACTTTTCCCCTCTCCCAATAATTTAGATATTCGGGGCCTGGGAGTGAGTGTGTGTGGCTCTCCTCAGGCTGCAACCGAGTTAGGGGGCGGTAAGCATTGTGGGAGTGTGACGTCAGGCCACTTTCACAAACTTTTTTTACACTCGGGGATAGATTACTGTGTTGCTTTTTTAACACGCACCGGCAGACAGGCTCGCGTACGATCGTGTCAGTTAAAACACCTGCATATTGTCTGTTTCAAACAATACATTTGTAATAAATCGACAGCATTAAAACTCAACACAAAATTAAAAATAATTTCAGAAATCACTTGACTTCAGACCTCAGTCAATCCACATGAACGTGTTTTGAAATATTCCAAATATTCCGATCCTTTAGCCATGATATAATCATCACCGGCCAATGACAAGCATGCCCAGTATCTCAAGTTATTAACAAATTACCACCATGTGCGTCAGATAAAAATAACAGTTCACAATTACATAAGCATGCTTTGTAATGGCAATGACCTTTACTACCCACATTTTAATACATATTGTACAATGTATACACATGTGAATCAATCACCGACCAAATTAAGCATAATTACGGATTTATTGGAGTACCATTTTTTAAACGTATGTTTCAGAATTTAAAATAAAATATGTAATTAATAGCTGATGGGACAGCATGGAGGCTTAAATTTAGTTTAAACTAAAAACCAATTTTAACATGCAAATGCTCATTGCTCATTGTCTTTGCATTGTGTCTGAAATTATATCAAATGTCACCTTCCCAACAGATCAATAAACAAGCAAAATAAATAGACACTCACTTTGGTTGAATTCAGAGTGCAGAAAAATCACAAGGAATGCTGGAAAATTGCTCGAATTGATCTTTGAGTGGATTGCACTGAAATGTCTGAGATTATTGGATGAAAGCATGAACGTAAGCAAGCAGACGTTTTAATAATGATCAGATTTATTTCTATTACTATTTTAAAGACTTTCACATCTCAAGGCTCTTGTGTTTACATTTTAATTGATAGTAATGAGTAATGCATTAATTAAAATCAATTAACGTGCTGAGCCCACATTTTGTCCCACTTTTCCTGCATAATTCTTGTAGTTAGTTCTTCAGTGTACGTCAGTGCATGTGTCGTGCGACTGTGTTGTAGAGGTGGGGGGTGAAAGAATTACTTCCAGGGCACATCAACTCGTTTCCTCGTCACCCCCTCCTCTTCGAAGCCCACCACAAGCTGATGGAGCCCGCAAGGGGAACATGTTTGTGCAGCCAGTGAGCGTGGGGGTGGGGGAATCGACCGTGATGCCTTCAGGCTCCTCCAGTTTACGCAAAATTGAATTTCATTAAAATGATCCATTAATTAAAAGATTTTTTGAAAACAATTCCAACCACTTGCGTTTTATATGTTCACGTGTATTTTTCACACATTAAGCGCAAATAATTGAGTCTATACTCTGAGTTTAGAATCTCATTTGATGAGCAAACATTTCTCTCTTTTTTTTTTTTTAGAATTATACGGAAAACCCAGATTTCCGTTGCAGTTAGACACCTTCATATTTCTTCAGCATACGAATAATAAATATATTCGTTTCATGTTTGTCAGATTCATGTCATTTTTCTTTTCGAAAGTCATATGAAAATTTCATATTTACGACTGTTGTGGAAGGCACCGGAGGCCTCTTTCTCCAGTGGACACGCCCCCAAAGCGCGACAAACGTACCTGGTGCTGGCAACTAAATCCTGCTTTTTCACGTAAAGAAGTGAGAGAAAACTGTGACCGTAGTCAGTATTTGGGACTTAAAATGTACAGGTATTGTTTTAATGGATTTATTCTGTATTTCTACTTATGGAGGAGTTGTTTTTTGTTGTTTTTTAAAAATCGGAAGTCGTGTAAAGTGGTTCAAAGTTTTCGTTCCGTTCCTATTTAATATACAATAGAAGAAAAATCAAATGAAAAGGCATCTTCAATTACCACAGTGATGGAGTAAAGACGTTTTAGAAATTTTGAGGATGGTAGTTCGATTGTTTTGATGTTTTTAAAAAATCTGACTTTTAATAAACTGTTTTTGATTAAATGGAAATTAAGAACAATTTAAAGTTGAACACAGGATGGAATCTTTGTTCGATTGAGAGAATAATTCGCACTCAATTTAAAATATTTTTATCAAACCAGATTATTTTTACCTTTTCATAAAATGGAATATTAACAAAAATATATTAAAGTGATTGTTCATACAAAATGTAGAGTGTATGAAATAAATGTTGAAATCTTCAAATGACAAATACAATCATATTACTCATTTCAGGAATTCAATATAATGACATCACCATTTGATGTTCATCCTTAAATACATTTTTGCAATAAGTTCTTTTTAAGGAAATCTAAAAAAAACAATAGATGAAAAGGAATACATTAAATGTATGACATTATTTTAACACAAAATATACAAAGAGGAATTTTTCTGATATGAAAAGAAACCAACAAACGTTTGAAAACAATATTGTGACTAATTAATTTGGCTTTCGAAAAGTCAAACATATAATCTAAAACTTGCTAAGATTTTGAAATGACATTATACAGTTAAATCGTGGCTCTAATTTCTGCTTCTAGTCCAGTTGCACATGGACGTTTTCATGTTTCCAAGCAATCCTCCACGACTAAATTATTCTTACGCCATAAAAAATTAACACCTCCTCATATATCGGACTTTGATTACAAATAATTCTGCATTAATGATTGAGAAATAACGGAAAATGTAAAATTCAAATTTCCTCCTTTGGCACAACGTTTCAAATTGTTTGAAGTAGTTTCTACTTGTGTTTTTTTTTTTTTTTATAAATATCCTCCTATGGTGGAGGTAACAAACAACTATTGTGGACGAAAATAGTTGGCAGGGAAATAAAAGAATATTGTTTTTAATTACAATGCTGATATACTCAAGGTGAAACTTCCATTCTGCTGAAACAGTCTATTTTGTTTGTGTTGCACACAAAGATCACAAACACGTAGGCATGAGAGGAGGGATGTCAGTGCGGTGGAGTCCAAAGAGTGCTGCCCCTCCTGAGCGACAGAGAAAGAAAACATGTAGAATTTTTTCGACATTATTTCAAAAAGTAGCTGTGCGAAATAAAAGTACAGTATATGGATCCAAAAAGACACTTGCAACCATCATGAGGATAAGTGGCTGGATGGATGGATAATGGGAAAATTGGCTTTCTGGCATTTTCAAAAACGAAATAAGGGTTTACAGGTCCAATTATCCCTTCTATGGTCCCCGAACTCAAAGATATAAGTAAAAAAAAACAAAAAAAAAAAAAACCCAACAACAACTCAGCTTTGTTGTGCTAACTAAAAGTACTGTTTTGCCCGAAAAAATACAAATTGTGTTTTTGGTTCTCTCAGCGTCTGACCTCTACTGCCTCATTCTTTTCAGAGCGCATGTTGCTGATCGAACAGTGTCGTTCCAATCACACAATCAAACACATTAAATTAATTTTAGCCGGCTTTTTCTGAAGAGTTCAAACTTGGCAAAAGGACTGTGCTCGATTGTAGCTTTTGTTTTTTTCACTTTGTCATATTCTTGTCACATCACTTATGTGTCTTTATGTAGTCTAACGACAGTGCTGAACTGAGGAAAAGCGAGACACACCCTGCTCCAGTGCTGTCGTCACTCCTCAGATGTATTAAATGTACTTACTTCTTCATTACATGAATATTCTTGTGTGTGATGATGACAAAGACATTTTCTTCTCCTTTTCTGACAACTTTCGGCTATGCAACCGGCAACATAATGATGGCACTGAATTTCTGTTCTTCTTCGCTGCAGCCTCCACAGAAGCTCCTTCCCTCCCTCACCTCTCTACTGAGCAGGTCCTCATCAGTCGTGATATCTTCCAAGCAAGTCTCCTGATAGGAAAGCGTTTTGAGCTCCCGAAAAATAAAGCCCTCACATCTGTGTCTGCTTAAGGTGACTCGTCCTCTTGTGTCATTCCATCTCACCTTTGTCCTCGTACCTTCTTTCTGCACGCGTCTAACCGTCCTCATAAACACACACAGGTGCACGTCGCCGCACTCAGCCCCTCCTTTGCTACAATTAGGTCACATCTGGAGTTTGTTTGCTCGCCAGCAAAATAACCCGCAATGCCCTCAAAATGAGGACGCGCATGTGCGTGTGTGTTTTTGTTTTTTTATGAGTTTTGTTTTGTAAAACAGTTGGGTGGCTTGCTTTAATGGAGACTGGGTGATGAACAGCCACTAAATGTTGGTCAAATGCTGCGGTTACACGAGGAGGGATTGGATGTCACTGTAATGTGTATACTCTATGGACAAAACTATTGGAACACATTCCATCTATTGGAAATGAAAAGTGAAAAAAAAACCCTCTTGTGTTGTTCTCTGTATGCATTTTTAACAGTGTTGGAGTGTTTCTTTGGGATTTTTTGTCCATTCGTGTGGTCAGTGGTACAGATGTTGAACATGAGAGGAGCTTTTTACGCGGAGTAAACCAAAGGCCTCTCCGAAACTGTTCCCATTAAATTGGACACATCGATCCATCGATTTTATATAACGTTTGCTTTTTCAGTGTCACAAATAGACAGTCTTTCACATTCACACAGTTGCAAAGTTGCAATGCAGCCTGTGTAGTTTTCACACATGAACCGATACACTATCAGGGACAATGTTGGAAGCATACAATAGTCCAAAGTTGCTTGCTAAGATAAAGAATTAAGACCCAAGGACAACTGAGGGTTGCAGCCCATAATTGTAATTCATTGATTATACTTAATTTACTGTGATTGGATGGCGACCAGCCCAGCGGCTACCCCATCTCGCTCCTAAAGTCAGCTGGTATAAATCCCAATGTATCCATGACCCAAATGAGGATAAGCGGTAGTGATTACGGATTGGTGGATAAACTAAGCCAAATAAAACGAACTTCAACAAAAATAAAACATCCAAATAGAAGACCCAAACAAAGAAATGACACATGGCATACAGTATATACAGTGGTTCAGTTCAAAATGTACAGTATTAATTGCACGCTGTGCAAAACACAGTCAAAAGCTTGTGAATTGTTGATTGTTATTTTTTATTATGTTTTTATTCATTTAATTTTGGTTTGTTTGTGCAGCAAGGCAGAATAGTGGTGAACACGTCTGTGTCATTGTTGAGAGATCCTGGATTCAAATCTTGCTTCAAGTTCAGCTCCTTTAAAGTTCGACCAAACTTAACCTCTCATCCTTTCAAATAGTAGAACTGCAAGCGTTACACAACAGGTAAAATCATACAGTAGCCTAATGGCTGCTGACGTGTGAGCATCTGAAGTCTATCTTAGCCCAGCACCGTCTTTTCCGTCATGAGGTGGACCATCAGGTTTCATCGGGGGCTCTGCAGCATGTTGATAAGGATGGGTGGAACGTTTTTATGGGTCTAGTCCAGCGGAGTCACTAAAACGCCACCTGCTGGGTGGTAGATGACTAGACTGGATCACTATTAAAGCTAACAATAGCCTTTTCATCCTTGGAGAACACATTGAGGGAATACTACGTACAAAAGATACATCATAGTGTCGCGTTAGCCTCTAAATCCACCTGTGTAGCTAGCTTATAACTCATTAATTTGGAACATTTTTTTTCACCCCTATTGTTGCCAAATATCACTTAACCCACTGTTGTCAAAGAGACGAAGGATCGAGGCAAACAAGAACAAAACTGGTGTGTTGTGATGTCATGCCTTCAAAAAGACTCGCTGAACATGTTGACGTTAGCTCCGATACTAGTGCTTAAACAACATGAGGGGTGTCCTGGCTGGTCTGTCATTCGGCTACTTTAGGCCAATTAAGTGGGTTGTAAATGGTTACCAGTTGTTTTCAGGTTGCCAATAATATTGTCAAGATGGTTGTTTGCAGGGATAGACGATTATCAGCTGATATTCGGCATTTTTGCAGCATGTTGGTATGATCTGCCTTTTGGGAAATTCTAACAGATGATCAGAGATCAATTAAAAACTGAATTCTTTTGGCACTGCATCAGGGCCAAAATGCTGGGAACTTCCTGCACTTTGTTTCTTTTGCTTTTGATGATGTGAAACATTAACATTTCCGTTAGAGTGAAATTTGAGGGCAACACCATGGCTAACTGGTTAGCACGTCCACTTCACAAGGTCATGGGTTCTCCTTGCGCCTTTGTGGGTTTTCTATGGGTACTCCGGTTTCCTTCCACATTCCGAAAACATGCATGGCAGGTTAATGCAACATTCTATATTGTCCTTCGGTGTGATTGTGAGCGCGAATGGTCATTTGTTTATATCTGGCCTGTGATTAGCTGGCATCCAGTTCAGGGTGTTCTGCGACTACTGCTTAAGGACAGCTGGGATAGGCTGCAGCACGCTCGCGACCCTCGTGTGGATAAGCGGCTCGGATAATGGATTGATGGACTGGTGAAATTTTAGAAAACATATTTAATCTTGAAAGCTGTTTGGGGCTATTTATTTCGGAAGTATTCATTTAGCTTTCTCAGATGTGCTGTTGTTTTTCTTTGAGTATCAAACAACTATTATTATTGTCAAAAAAATTAAAAATCACCTTCACAAGTTGCGAATCTGAAAAGCTATTGAACAAACCGTATGCTTGAATGCGTACAGTATCCTGTAATCACATTTAATTGTTGAAGTTTTGATACGATTCAAAATCACTAGCATTGACGATTTAGCACATTTTACTTTGTACATGTTGCTCATCCTGTCAAATGAGGCATCTTTTAAAGGTGTAAAAATGTATTGGTTAAAAAAAAGCCTTGTTACAGCAGAGAAATCGTCTGCTAAATACTATTGTTTGTTAGTAACTCCAGTTTAAGACATTCAACGTATAGACTACAATCGTGATTTATTTGCATGTGCTTTTTTTTTTGTGTCGTTGATTTACCTGAACAAAACTGCCCGCTGCTGCCCGCTAAACTCCTTTCATAGAAGACTGAGAGTTATGCCTCTCTGCATTGTTATCACTGCTGTCATCTCAAACAATGAAAAACAGTGTGTGTTGCAGGGCTGGGGGAGGAGTATGCACAGGAAAGGAGGGAAACAACAGCCAGCTGCCGAGCATCACAGAGGAGGAAAAACAAGAGTTATTTAATGCAGAGAAAGTTTGACACTGGGTCATCATTGCATTCAACTGCTTTCAAGTCAACCAATCAATAAGGAATGTCAATCATTAAATTAGATGGCATCACACTCAGGTTTAAATTGAGCCACTCAACATTAAAAAAAAAATCTATCTATCTATCTATCTATCTATCTATCTATCTATCTATCTATCTATCTATCTATCTATCTATCTATCTATCTATCTATCTATCTATCTATCTATCTATCTATCTATCTATTAGGGAATCTCATCTATCTGTTAGACTGCTCCCATTTAATATTCCGGCCATGTGTTGCCATGGTTATCCAGCATAGTGAGTTTGTGCATGTTGAGCACCCATACGCAGATGTGACACAAGAGTAGCTGGGAACGAACTACCATAGTCGTATACTCAAGGCAGTGCAATGCAAAACAGAAATTTGTTGTTGTTGTTTATTGCATTTTGATTTCTTCTTATTTTGTAACGTGTATAGGATACTTAGGAGCACAGTATATTAAAGTTTTGGGGTGGACGAGCAAAAAGTACATTACAGGACAGCGCATTAAAAACGATGTAATCAAAGAAACAAATGGACAACAGGTTGTTATTATCATTTTTGAATGGTCACTGTAAAAAATACTTGATTTTTTTCAGGGGGGATTTTTTTTTTTTGGTAAAGTTTGTATTATTTTGCAACACACTGACTCATGTATTCCCAAAATATCAAAAAAGTAATTTTGAAAGGTTGTTTTGCTCAACCTTTTGACCTTAACAGTAGACTAGTCAATAATTCATGCAATTTACAGGAGCAATGTCCATCCATGCATCCATTTCCTATAGTCCTTGTGAGCTGCAGCGTCTCTCAGCTGACTTTGGCCAAGAGGCGTGGCACACCCTGGACTGGACGCCGGGCCATCACAGCTGCTGTATACTGAATTGAATATGAGAAAATATAGGAAAACCGTGGACTTAGTAAAATGACCACACTCTCATTTCTCACTAATTGTATTTGTAATTGGTGAATGTTCTGTTTTGTTCAACCACACTTGTTTTCATGACAAAGTCTGTAGAATTGAATCAAAACATGTACTGTATACGTTTTTTTTTCTCTCCGTTTACAACGGAACCAACAGTATGCTTCCTGACCTGCAGATGGCAGCACATACCTTAACAGTCTGAACCGTCTCCACACCACCAACCAAACAAAGAAGTATAAGTTTACGCATTGCATTCTGGGATATGTTTTTGACTACAATGGCGGTGTTGAAGCGACAGACTCACGCTCTCACGCTGACCGGTTTTCTTTGTTCATTCTTACAACAAACTTGTCTGGCGGCTACCCAAGAACTGCAGTGGGATGATAACGGATATGTCTTGTACTGTCCATGCATGGGTAACGCTTTTAATTTAAGGCAGCTTTTTACCTAGACACCATTACCCATCATAGTTAAAATCTATTGTAAGGACAGAACATTTTTGGGAAATAAAACCATTTTTTTTTGTAACAATACACCGAGGTCGAAAGTTACATTTTAGTTCCACTATACATTTAACATTCAACAAAACAAAATATTCCGCGAACATTGAAACGTATTTCTGTGTTTAGGTCGCTTTGGGAACCAGGCAGACCATTTCCTGGGTTCTCTGGCTTTTGCGAAGATGTTAAACCGAACACTGGCAGTCCCTCCGTGGATTGTTTACCGGCATCGCAGCTCGCCTGCCACTAATGTAATTCTGTTCTCTATTTGCTGTCGTGTTTGATCCACGTTATGAACAAAAGCACTTGAGTGTAAAGACAACATGAAGAGACAAGGAAATATGAAGTTGGGAGAAATGATCTCGCCATGTCCACAATGATTATTTTTACTTGCTTTGTTTAATAACCTTTACAATACATATACATTCATGAACAGTTGGAGGATGATTTATGGGATACCTTTGTAACAAGCCACATAGGCTCTACCCTTTACTTAAGATAAGATATTCTTTATTTGTCCCACACTGGGGAAATTTACAGCCTTCAGCAGCAAGATTGTGGGTAGAAAGAAGAAGAAAAAAAACACAGTTCAATTAAGTGCAATATAAATACAATATGGATAAGGTCACAGTACTATTCACAATACTTCTACTTTACTTGGGTCATTCCAGTTTAAAGAATGTCTAAAAATCACTTTTGTGCATAATGTCGTGAGTTTTATGATCTATGATTTTTTTCCACGACTATTCATCTAGGTCCATGTTCCATACAGCGAGTTCTTCAAACTTGAGGCCTTGTCGGCCTACCATCGTGTGGTGGCTTTGGAAGTCTTCATGAAGGAGTTTGCTGACAAACACTGGCCCGTAGGACAGAGGAAAGCATACTGCTTTGAGGCAGCGGCTCAACGGAGTGCAGATGGACGATCCTGTCCCATGAAGGTGAGGCTACAGTGGAACAACAAGCGTGTGTGTTTGGGTGTGGATGAGGAGGGTCACAGCATGGTCGACACATAAAGATTAATTACCCATAACCCTTAAAAGAGGCTTAAAATGTGAGCAATCACATATGACAATAATGTGCAATCAGTGTGACTAAAAGAAAACATCACATACTCTCGTTCCCCAACCAGAAGTAAAACAGGTTTTGCACTGACCTGTGAGAGACAACATGGTCCCATGGGCAAATATAAGAGTAGGCAGTCGTAGAAGTAAAAACTTCAAAGAACTCTCCTGCAAAGTGACAAAGAATGGAATGATCCCACTCAAATTTTAAGGGCCTCGTTTCAAAGGTGGGGACAGAACAGGGCGATTAATGGTCCAAATTATTTTCATGTGTACTGTACGTGGTTTCTGAGTGAGTCATTTGCTTTGGCATTTTGTGAAATGGAGTCCAACACTGCCCTCTAGTGGCCCGTCCATCACCTCACATATCACTCGGCTCATCCTCGTGCTTCTTTCAATTTTACTGCCGTACGCCCGCGTGACTTATTTAATTGTGTCGATGTTAACAGGTGGAAATACAATTATCTACCTTCTGCCATCTAGTGGAAGAACATTTAATTGTTGGGCTTTTTATTTCATTTTGCGGGCAGTCATAGCTACAAAAAGAGTCATACATAAATAATCGTTTTTGAACCATTGAAGAGAAATAGGATAATGTGCCAAGGCATAGTTGTTAGAAATAACTGCTCTAATGTGTGTGGATGGTTCTGCTCTTTTCAGGATGGTAATCCATTCGGTCAGTTCTGGGACTATGTTGGCGTGGAATTTGACGAGTCGGTGTTATTTAGTGGTATTTCCTTCAGTGCATACCACCAGCAGCAGTGGATGGATAAGTGAGTACGCCTTTTATTTGACTTTCGTCATTGTTGTGAGCCGTGATGGGAATAGTTGAATTGTTCAATGAGAACTCTTGTCACTTGTTTAGAAATCTTTGTGATTAATTGTGTCTTGAATCAAGTGAGTGGTTGACTTGGCTGCATATTGTGTAAATCTGCATAATTGCAAATGACTCTCTAACAGACACATTTTCAGACAGATAAAAAAAAAAAACAAAAACAAAGATTGATATGGTTGTTTAGGTTAAAAGTTGATGAGTGGACAGCCACGCCAGAGAGACTATTTTAACGAGCACATTTTTCATAGTGTGCAGTACCTGTCAAACCATCTATTGATTTTTAATGTCCTCATCATCAAGCATGACAATTAGTGAAATGTTCATACCGTGTTTTAATTTTTTTGTTAAAATGATCCTGAAAGGGTTGTTTTCATTTAAATTTGTCAACGTTCCAATGTCACCCCTCCCCTCCGTGGTCTGCTAGGTTCCCACCCAACCAGCACCCAGTCTTGGCCCTGCCCGGAGCTCCTGCCCAGTTCCCGGTAGTGGAGGAGCACGTTAGCCTGCAACGTTACGTAGTTTGGTCCGACAAGATGGCGGCAGAGGGACAAGAACACATCGCTGCCCTCCTGACTCGGCCCTATATTGGCATTCACTTGAGGATTGGCAGTGACTGGGTGAGATGCCGTTTGAGGCTCGGCACCCACGAGCATTTGACTACATTGTACAATGTTCTTAAAAAAAAAAAACAATCACTGAGGCTACGTTTGTATGATGATTATCTGAACAGAAGACGCAAAAGTGGCGTCTGGTTTCCACTTTTTATTTTGCGTTTAATATGAGCCTTCATCTTAGAAACTATGCATGCATACGCAAGGGTGTACGGCAGTATTTTGGAAGGTTGCTATAAACACGGATAATTTTGTATCAGAAAATGTATCACCAAGTCTCTTGCCGTTCCTTCTTTGTGCTCCCTAAAGCAAAATGCCTGCAAATTGCTGAAGAGCGGCGATGCAGGGCCCCATTTCATGGCCTCCCCTCAGTGTGTGGGCTACAGGCGGCAGACGGCGCTGCCCCTCACCATGACCATGTGCCTGCCCGACCTGGCCGAGATCCGCAGGGCCGTAAAGCTGTGGGTGGAAAGGACTTCGGCTCACTCGGTCTACATCGCCACCGACTCCGAGTCCCACCGCAGCGACATTGAGAAGCTCTTCAAGGGCAAGGTGATGAAACTGTTGGGCAAAAGTCACTTCCACTTCCTCATTGCGACTGGCTTATGTCTGTCGCACCGCTTTCTGGAATGATTGTAAAATTTGTACATAGTAGCTGATCATGTACAACATGGTTCCACAACTGAATCCAGCCTTAAAGGAGGCACACTATGCATCAAACTGTTGAATTCCTATTGAGGGATTAAATAAAAATGTTGTCATCTCTCTGCAGGTCAAAGTAGTGAGTCTGCGGCCTGACTCTCCCCAAGTGGACTTGTACATTTTAGGCCAAGCGGACCACTTTATAGGGAACTGCGTCTCATCATTTACTGCCTTTGTGAAGAGAGAAAGGGACGTGCACAAACTTCCCTCCTCCTTTTTTGGCATGGACCAATCTGGGCATGGTGAACCAGTCTGCACCAGTACTCCATCTGCATCAGAAATGCTACGGCAACACCACTTGGACGAACAATATTGCGGCAATCCAGAACTGCCTCTGTCCTCGAGCTGCAGCAAAGACGTGAACTAAATACAGCCGTATTTAAAAAAAAAAAAAAACTGCGGAGAAATAAAAGTGAAAACTACTCTCAATAGACACTACACAGTGGAAAATTGCTGCGAGATCAATACAAATGGTCACAACAGAAGTAAACCCAAAGATAAATATTACGCAAATGATGCGCCTGTATTTGAAGTGGATCTACCGTGTGGTCGGTTGACCATTCAATAAAAACTCAACAATAGCTTGACACTTTAAACTAGTGATTCCCAACCACTGCACCGCGGTGAAAGAGCATCATGCTTTTTAAAAAAAATTATGCACTTTTTACTTAATTGGTCTGAAAATTATTCACACATTCCAAATGTGTCAGTGTTCTGCTAGCTGTGTATGTCATTAGCATTTTGCGACAGGCAGAGCAATTTCATGCGCTTCCTTGAGATGGCAGAGAATATCATTAACCTGGGGATCCACCTGTTGCCGTTTATTCAACAGAATAGTTTGAAGCAGGGGCATCCAAACTTTTTGCTTCGGAGGCCGCATAGGGAAAAATCCAAAGTGGTCGGAGTCATTTTGATATTGTCGTACAATATTAAACCATTAATTGTATTAATGAAACGATAGTGTATTATAGTTATTTTAGCGTGTTTGTTGTTGTCGTTTGCTTTTGTTTAGTTATTTTTAACACCCGTTAAAGGTGTCAAGGCCCACATCCCTGAGGAACTGTTTACATTCAGAACCAAATCAAGAAAAATTGGTCATAAAAAGACTATTTTTAAATGAGTGTTTTCTTGAGGACCTTAGTTATTAATTACGGTAGTCATTAACCTGATATGTTCACAAATCATAACCCTTGACACAGAAAGCAGAATGTGGAGGAGTATTGGACTTATGTCCTGACGATCACGTTTCATAATGTGTTATTGAAAGGAACGCGTTTTACAATAATAGTCTTTTTTTTTTAACCCCATTTAAAATGTTGCCAAACAAGTTTAGATATTTGAAATGCCCCACAAAAAAGTATATCGTATTTTCTTTTTCCACATGTGACGCTTCATTGCACAAGCGGACGATGAGATCCAGTCAACTCTGACTTGAAAATGAATAATAATGATGCAAAGATTGATTGACACTGTCCCAGAGGTGTTAACTGACCAATACCACAATACAATACAATACAATACCACTGACCAAATACATCATATTGAGAGCTGTTGCTCAGTACAGTAGCCCATATAGCTAAATTGATGGCAAAAAAATTACAATTATACATCACTGCAAACTAAAAATATCAATAAACATTGTATATAATGCAGGTGTATCTCAACCAATTAGAGAATGTGTGTGTGTGTGTGTGTGTGTGTGTGTGTGTGTGTGTGTGTATATATATATATATATATATATATATATATATATATATATATATATATATATATATATATATATATATATATATTAAAGTTTGCAGCTAATCCCCATACAGTATTCATCATCATTTTAGGAAATGACATCAAATGTGACCAACCAAACTTAGGTAGAAATTGCTCTTCTGAAATGTTTTCCTATTCCTATATAATAATGATTTACAAGTTTTAAATTGACTTTCTTATGGTATGCACACGTATTAAGACGCACGTGATAACACTTGATTACAAAAACAAATTATGTATTATGTACATATGTGTCCACTAGGGGGCGGCATAAGCCCACTTGTGTTATTCCGCCCATCAGGGGCCTAATTTCTTGCAGCACAAAATCACATACATTCATGTCTGACTTTTGGATTGATCGATAGTATATACAACGAATATTATGGTAAAATAAATCCACCAGTATTTACTATGGTCCGTGGTTGAAGCCGAGGGAAGCCGCCGCTGTCTGAAGTGTTGCTGTGGGCTCGTCTGGAGACGTTGTGGACGTCCACATCAAATATTCATACCCTACAAACTCAAGCCTTCAATAATTCTCAAAGAAGTGCGCTCAGAGAGAGTCCCTTTCATCCGAGGCAAACAGCATACCTGGACAATGGAAGCAAGAGAGCGTCAAGAAGTGGAGGGGAGGCGGGGTGTTACTGTGGGTAGACGAACATTAAAAAAAAAAAACAAAACCCAGCACATTCTTCATGAGCTTGCTGGCAAACGAAATCCATCGAAACTGGAAAAAAAAAACCACACAGTGGGAAGGGCTCTCTTCCATTAAAAATACAATTTAAAAATACAATTTAAGGACGGCACAAAACTTCCATTAAATTGTATTTTTAATGGAAGAGCACTTCATAATGAAGTGAGTGACGTGTGAAGCGCCACAGAGACACCTCTGCTATATAGTGGTCATTGATGACAATGTTTTCATATTTCTAATTTTTCACAGGTTTTCGGGAATTTTTTGGTTTTGTATACCGTAGCTTAGTATTTGTGTACGTGTCCTAGAATGTGCGGTTTTACTACCAATTAGTCTGTACTCACAACACTGTCAATATGAAAAAATTCACTACAACAATGCTCGAGGTAGCATCATGTTTCCATTTTTAAGAGGCACACTGGAAACATAGTCTGGACCAACTTAATACATACATCATTAACATGTCACAGCTTTGTTTGTGTCAACTTATTTTAATGATCTCGTTCAAACGTTTGATTTCATCCCAATCCAAAGTACTTTTTGCTTTAGTGAAAATGTATACGAACAGAGGGCAAAAATAGAATTTACTCGACAAACTATTTGGTTCTTTTTTTTTTTTCAATTGCTCCTTTTTCACTTTGAATGAAATTTCCCTATCCTTTGTTCATTTATCCCCTTTGGTCCTTCCATTCGTTCTTGTTTCTTTCTTCTTTCCTGAGACGGGATTCAAACCCACAACCGAGCATTATGTGGCACACTTGCTAACCACTCAATCCCGGTGCCCTCCATCTCTGTTTACAGAGCTTTTCATCATTGATACCTTTCTTCTTTACCTTTCTCTTAACTGGAAGGATCCAAACGCAATGACGGCCACATCATTGACGATGTCATATTTTAACCCCTGCCTCTGGTGAGTTTTTTGGCAGGTGGTGGTGTGTCGACATGACAGGCCCGCCCTGTCCCGCCCTGCCCCAGCAGATAAGAGCTCAGCATGGAGAATCAGACAACGGCGAGCAGGAGGGAATGAGCCATGAAGGAAATGGGAGGTGATTATCTTTTATTGTCAGCCGGGGGAGTAAGTGTGCAAATGACGACTTGCGAGGGTGGTCATCAGGGGTTCTTGGAAGAGAGGCGTGTGATGCTCAAGCTGTCGTGGCATCCTGCTGATTGGCCTGCCGGTAATTAACATCTGCATATGCAAAGGAGTGATTCAGCTTGGGAAATATGCCAGGATTTCTCTCCTGAGCCCCGAAAGCAGCAGTTAAATTGATGAGTTTAGGTGTGTACGCACAAAGAGACACGTCTCTTTATCTTTATTATTTGACATTAGAAACGTCTCACGACACACCATCCAACAAAAAGGTTGTAAAAAGTGTAATTTCAATGATTTCGAGAAAATAATAATAATATGTTTCGGTACCAACTGTTTTTTTCTGGAGCTCACATCAATGGAAGAGACGTGCCCTTTGATGGTAAAGAGTTGATGTTAGCGAGCAGGTTAGCGGTTACATTTTGCGAAATTACTGAAAGACAACCCAAGAAAACATTTTACAGATACACTTTGTACAACTATTTCTGATGTTCACTTAATTTTGGCCCTTCACCAATAGGTTCCGCTGGAATAATTAGGATTTTTTTCTTTTTATTATTATTAAGTAAATTGAAAAGAACCTAAATCTTTTGGGTTATATCTGGTGGCGGAACCCGAAAGACAAGTTTTTGTCTTTACTTTCTGTTGAAGTCGCTCACTTTCTGCCACCTTAACCTGGCCCTACTGTTTTACAAAAATCAAAAGGTCCCCAGACAAGAATTCAAACGCATATCCAGTAAATTTAGAATACAGTCTTGACTCGGTTTTACGAATTGTGGAAGGAAGCCTGAACCTCAGAACTGTGAGACAGAGATGCTAACGGCTGGAAGCAGTCTTGTATCAGAAAGTGATATTTGAGTAAAATTACAAGGACCTTAACAGAAAATAACTTGGTAATGGTAAAAGTCAACTTGTAGAATATTAATTGGGTAAAGATCTTGAAGTATCTGTATATAATACAAACCAAAAGTAATTTTATAACATTAAATATACTTACATTTTGGAAGTAAAAGTATTGTTAAAAAGTGACTGTTGAGAAATGTCATTATTGTTCTCTTTGCTTGAATTTAACTTTTTTTTTTTTTTTTTTTACTTCGATAATGGTCATTAGGTAAAGGTCTGTTTTGGCTAATGAGCTAAGTTAGCTAGCACACGTTAGCG
>CAAKHF010015898.1:0-10686 GCA_901007745.1 Hippocampus kuda
AAGGCAAGCAGTTAGTCACGGATGAGTAGCACTATTGGATTAGCCATTCATTAATAGTCTATTCTTGTCGGGTAAGCTCTTTCTAACCCCCCCCCCCCACACACACACACACACACCCTTCTATTATTCATTTCCCACAGCATCTTGCAAACATCCCGCCATGATTCACTCCGGCCATGTGACGCTGCCTTTACTATCCCCGCGGTTCATTTAAAGGAAGTAGCATCTCCCGCTTTCAATTATCCCCTGACAAATAGCTGGAGGTACTCTATGTGGAATTTTTACGGGGGTAATATACATGTCTCACCACCGGCGTAACTGCTCTCTGACCTCATCGATTAGCGCCGCTATTTTAGTGCCACGACGCCCACATAAGATGAACGGAATCGGCTCGGCGGAATCTTTTATTGGTGACGGAGCGTAATTCATCCCGTGCTGACGGACTGCAGGCTTTAATCTGCTCTGGGGGTCGGTGGTGGGGCTACGATTTAAAAAGCAAAAGAAAGGTTTGGCCACGGTTAGCTAAAGTAGGAAGACAGCAGTAGAGCAACAGTAATAGTGATACTAATAGCAGGACAGATGAAACTTGGGGGGGTTGTCCCCCCCAACTGATGTATAATAGAACATAGTACGGTTACGAGAATCATCCACCCATTGAGCCATGTAGCGAACAATGGAGCTTGTCCGTAGCCTGCAACACATTTGGACATGACCAGTAAATTTCCATGGTAAAATTAAGATGGCGAATTCAGGAAATCGTCCATATTGGAAACTATGAGAATGAACTGACAAGGGTAATCCATATATCACATTCAAGCATGAGCTGACAATGCAAACTAGAACAATAATGATCAGATTTGTTGACGTATTATCATCTCGAATGGCATACCGTAGATTCGTACGATGGAAAGATTTACAGTGACTGAAGATATATCGGCAAAATATTTCACTGTAACGACAACTTTGCGACGAGCAGCAGCTGACAAAACAGGTCAGTTACTTTTCCGAACTTTAAAAGAAGACAAAAATAGAAAACGATACCGTGGTTAAAAACTCAACAGCAAAAAGCAGTGAAATAATAGCCGACGGCTAACCAACTTCATATTTCTGGTATTAGTTCAACAAAACACTCGTTGGAATACTTTCAAAAACATTATTGCAATTTTCCTTGGCCTGTGATGGAGCTTTCCGCCTTAAAAGTGTGCTACACGTGAACGTGGCGAGGCATCAGTCCGCTTTGTCCGCCATTAGCATGCTCTTGGATTGCTGCGCTGAAAAGCCCTGGCGCCAATTTGGAGAGTGGTGTTACATTTTTGAGTTTGCTGAGGGGAAGAAAAAAATATATAAAAATCCATTCATGTCAGGCAGAAATGTGCAGGGAATAGAGAGGTGTGTGCCCGCACAGAGCCAGAGGTGAAAACAGCAGCGCGCTTGCTTCCAAATACACAGCCCGAGGTAACATTATAGATTAATCATGTTATGGGAGAACAAGCACAAGCTCCATCACTGAGGCTGAATTTCAATGAGCCAACTGTTGCCTGCGTGGCACATCCCTCCCCGCCTCACGCCCTCCCAAAAAAAAAAAAAAATTTAAGAAATTGATGAAATATGCAATGGCTGATTAATAAAGAGGTCTTGCGGTGAACAACGCCAGTGAGTGCGAGTTGACTGTATTGGTCAGCCTGAGGGAAGAACACGGACAGCTGTCGAGTTGGCAGCGGGACGCACAAAACAAAATAATAATAATAATAATCCTAAAGTCACGTATTGAACCTTTAAAACCGTGCTGAATGAAGACTTCTGATTCCCTAATGAAGCGGATTTGCACAAACCCCTAACCTTTAACAGTATATGACTGTCAGTGGGCAGCACGGTGGGCTAGTGGTTTCAGCCGCAGCGATACAGAGCGGTTGAACTCTCATGTGGATTTTGCAACCACTTCGTGTCCATCATGCTACTTCTAAATGACATTTCGTATATCAAATGTCAAATTAGATAAGAAAATAATTTCCACTTCGTACCAATGACTTTGTTTGTTGTTTTTGTTTGGGGTTCACCAAATATGTAAATGGCCATTCAGTTAATGGTTACAGTGCCACCTGCTGTTTTAGCATTTCCCCACCCACCCCAAAAAACCCTTACATAGAATATAGAGTGGATATAAAAAGGCGACACATTCCTTTACAAACACCAGGTTTTTGTGGCATAAAAAAATAATAATTTCAAAACATTTTCCGCCATTGATGTGAATGACAACAATTTTCAAAATGTTTTTGCGGGAAAGGTAAAATAACTCAGTCGTGGTTGCACAAAGCACACGGAACGCCGGGATACCCGTAACGTGGCCATGTTCAGAATTAACGAATTACATTCAAACACAAGTAAAATGTGAGTTACCACATGACAAAGTGCCTATGAGTAATCTCAAATAAAGTTCAGATGTTCAAGTCGGTTTTTCATGACATTTTTTTTTTTCGTTTGTAGCAGAAGCCTGTATAATGTGCAAATAACTGACTGGTAATTAGAATTGTTCACAATTCCCTCCACCTAGACGAAGGTCCCAGCTAAAGAAAAACTGGGCCAAAGTATGATGGGTACCATCACCATGCTTCACTGTAGGTGAGGCATCATCATCATCATCATCATCAGGAGCAGTGCTGCGTTGATGCCGAACATACTTTTTGGATTCATGGCGCCAAGTGCTTACAGCAGCCAACATTACTAAGCATTGTGGTGTTTATAAAAAGTTATGCTTGAGTGGAATTCAATAAAAGTTTATGTTTGGGAACAATATTGGATTCGAAAAAAACATTGCCAAGTACTCAAATGTAAATACTTTTACTCTGTTGCTGTTGATTCGGGTTTGTGCTTGGGAGACAAGTCTTTAGTTGTCTCTAGTATGCGCTTAGACATTGATGCCAGTGTTGTCATTCGGGGAGGTGTCTTTGGCATGTATTTGTTCGCGCTAAATGGCAGCGGCTGCCTTCGAATTATTTAAAAGTTCTCAGCTCGCAAATCAATCGAGAACATCCGGTAAAAGATGTATAATGGAATAAAACCCGTCTGTTGGAGATATCCCGGCATCTGCCGTAAAGGGCAGTTGAGGGAGGAAGGAGAAAAAAAACACCAAAAAAAAAAAATCCCATGCCTGCAGAGATGTTTACAATTTATGTGCCTAATAGCGACCACTGGGTCATTTGTTCTGCACGCCCCAGGGCAGTGGCATTGAACCCGCTGACGTGCGTGCCGCATTTCACTCAGACTGTGCCTGCAAGATGGTCATTAGGAGGGTGAGGTTGCTTTAAAAACGAAAAAAAAAAAAAGCATGACATAAAAGACCAATTAACAGGAATCCACCTGAAAGGCAGTTTTGCTTTGAGAGTGCGCAGATATGACACAGACAGCGCTGGAGAACAGAAAGTGAAAGAAAAGCTAGTCTATGAATATCTACATTTTCAAGTAAGCCCCCCCAAAAAAAAACCCAGACACATGTGCTTGTGGGATATTTTTTTCAGTGGCTATTGTGCAAAAAGGAAACACCGGCACCGCGCAGATCCCTTTATAAAAAGCACCACCATTCGCTTCATTAGGCGACACAAGCTGACGATGATAGAGATGAAGCAGACGTCGTTGAGCTTGTGGTTATTGTCTGTGTGAAAAAAAAAAAAGTTTGTGTACATAAAAAAAAACTATAATCTGTTGCACATGATTAAAAAGTGGTCAACTGATGTCACTTTCTCCTTTAAAAAAAAAACAAAACATTGTGACCACGTGTAACCCATGTATCGAATTAACAAAATTCAAAAGACTTATTTTTCCAGTGCACTAGTAGAACGACTAGGACGCACTTGAACAGGTGGGTCTTTGCTCCACGAGCGTATGACATTTCTGCACACGAAGCAAGACGGCTTTGGCATGCTAATGTGTCAACTCCATGTCACTAATACGGCAAAATTGTGCAGTAGTTGACATGTGCACGCTACTAGTACGAGTGGTGAAGCAATGGATGTGAACTAGTAGAATTTGATGTCACGGGTAGTAGTAGTAGTTGCAGATTGACAAATGGGTGTGGAACTAGCACCCCGTAGCAAACGAGAGTACAGCGTATTGTGCGCAGTCACTTCCCCAAAATCGTAACTTACTGTACGGTCTGTAGAGTTCATCTGATTTTTGACAGTGAAAGTTTGACCATCTTGATTATTTCATATGGGGGAAAAAAAATAACCCTGCACTTGAGGGATTTAGTATTTCCTGCGACTTTTGTGGAGCGTTATATTCCGCTGTCATCTCCTGTGCTCAGCGCACCGACTCACTACAGTGGACTCTTCGAAGAGTTCTTCAGTGGAGCAAAAGAGCTCCTTTAATCCAAACTATTAAGTTGAGTCAAAGCCTGCAAACTTCACTACCTGAACGCCCGCCCTCCCGCCCTCACACTGGACTGACTTAGGAAATACTGGCCGCCGAGTGATGAGAACACAGCCGAGGGGAAAAGATTCATTTCACCCACACCTTCCCGACTGCGCGAAAGGCTTTCAGTTTCATGGTCCACCACTTGCATTTCCCCCAGACTGCACACAGGAGCGGGCACAACTCAAATGTCAGAGCCATTATTTCTTTATTTTTGTTTCAGCCTTCCCGGCATGCAGTCCCCCATCTTGGTCTCACGGGTTAAACGGCGTAGGTTCTACAGAATGATTCGTTCGTATTTTGAATTCATGGTCACGCCAAGTGCGCGCTTTGTGTCCCGACGGTCCGAGCGTTGGCAGGACGGCCGGCCGGAACGTTCGTTGGTGTCAAAAGCAATCATCACTGGTCCCAGAATGGCTTTATGAATCTGCATTACAGCTACTCGATTCCCACCCACTGCATACGCGGACATTTTGAAGAAGTGGCAGATATCGACGGGTGGGCTATGAATTGGTCGAAAAACGATGATACAATTACGACGTATCATTCATTTCTCCCTTTGCTAGTGAAGCGTCGTGACAATTAAATGCTCTTTCGAGATTCCTGGGCGTATATGAGCTTTGGCCCAGATTTTACGCTGCTTTTTTTGGAAAATTTGGGAGTAAATGGATTAGATTGCCGTATTTTCCGCACTATAAGGCGCACCGAAAAGTCTTCCATTTTCTTGTGTATGGTCATTACGGTAATATGTCGACCCCCAAAATGGCTCCTTGCTGGAGATATGCTTACAATGTTATACCTTGCTGTTGGTACAGAATTTATTTTGTGATTTCCTTGTTTGTGAATACAGTACACAACAAAGGAATAAATAAACACTTCCGCGACAGTCCAGTCTCCTACATTTTACAGACATCTGATCGTTCTGTTGGAGCTCCGCTCAAGAACATGCCAAAATTAATTCTGTAGGGGGGCTATAGAATTTATTTTGCGATTTCCTCGCTTGATTTTCTGTTTTGATGCATTATTTTCAATTTTTGTAATTTCATTTGAAGTAATCGTTAATTTACGTTTTTCAGAGGTGGTCATGAACGCCTCTCCAGTCCAACAGAAGGCCGTAGCTCCATCTAGTGGAAGCATTCTAGATTGTGCCTTATAATCCAGTGCGTCTAATATATGAAAAAAATTAGAAAATAGGCCATTCATTGAAGGTGCGCCTCATAATCCAGTGCACCTTTTAATGCGGAAAATACGGTACTTTGTACATCGTTCTTCATGCTGTGATGTGCAGTGAGAGGTTTTCATGCACAGTATGTGCCTTGGCTCAATAAAAGATCAGTTAACATTGATCTAAGGATACTTTCAGGAGCCATGTCTTTGAAAAGCCTTTCAACGGCACTTTTTGTCCTAAGCGCAGTCCGTAAACAACAGGCAGCGCCTCTAACAAGACGGGTTTGTGCCAAGCTTTTCAGTCAAACTCTGTCGAAATAAGATGAAGACCAAGAGAAAGCAGCATCAAAGAAGATGATGTTAGTGTTTGTGGCACTCTCGAGTCAGTCAAGAAACATTTGCAATAGGTGAGTCTCGAGTTTCTCGCGGGCATGTGTGTGCTTGTCTGTAGCCGACTTTCATTATCCACTCAGATGCCCGACACCCCTCCCGCGCTAGCTGATATAGCCACATCCCAGCATCAGTCACATGGTCTTCAGGGACATGGCAGAGACATTCCTCATGGTCTCCAGCTCAGGCAATCAGAAAAAGGAGATCCATCAAAGGGAGCACACGTGCGGCGGGGTTTTAGCCCCATAACGATATCCAAAGCAACCATGAGTGCAAAAAAAAAAAAGAGAGAGAGAGAGAGAGAAGAGAAGTGGCCGCGGATGAGGGGAGGATCGTGACAAACAAAAAAGGCTCATTGATTTTGTTTTCTTTAGCTTTAAAAAGTGATCATTTAGTGCAGCCGAGCATGACAGCTGTTTTTAGAGCCCCTGAATGAAGACACGATATAATAAAAAGACCACCTTGAGGGCTGGAGCCTAACGGTCCATTTTTGCCTGTTTTCCAAGATAGGTAGGAAAATAAAGCCATCTGGACGTGTCTATGCTGCATATTTTTTTGAGCTTGGTCTCAGCTATGCTCTGTGACTGCTTTGCTGCATCAAGCATAGAATGTCTTCAATCTATTCATCCCAAAAAATAAAAATAAAAAATAGCAATCTGGAGACAAACGTACTGCAAGAATCAAAAAGTGTATCCCAGTTGTGCTCTGGGGCTGCTTTGCTGCATCTGGCACAGGGCGTCTTTCATGTGTGTGGGCTACAATGGAATTTCAGGATGGTTAACCAGCTCCTGCAGACCTTGTTGATTATCTGATCATTTCAATCAGGTGTGTTGCAGCAGGGAGAGATGGGAAAACATCCAGGAAATTGGCCCTCGACAAACAGGATTGAATACCCCTGGCTCAAGACCATCAATCTACTCTGGAGATAAATGATGCTGCCGAATAGCAGAAACTATAGTCCCGGGTTTCCAGTATTCTGGGGTTGCTTTACTAAATCCTGCACAGGCTGTCTGAAACTATCAAGGCGTTCTGGATCCAAAGGTGCTGCTTGGTCTGCGTTATGTTTTGGGTCTACTTTACTACATTCTGCACCGTCTTGAATGTGTGGAGAGTACAATGAAGCCGGAGGACTATCCGGGCCCTGCAAGCGCCAAATGTGCGTGTCACGTGTCAGAAAGCCCCGAACAAAATGACGAGGGGATGTGAGAAGATGGGGTCATGATCATTGGTGATTTTTTTTTTTTTTAATGGTTTTAGAAGTGATCGTTCAAAGCAGGTGAGTGTGCTGGCTGGCCATTGACCCGCTGAATGAAGACACCAAAGAAGAGGAAGATGACGACCACCCCCAGGGCGGGAGCCCTAAATGGAGCAAAGTAAAAGTCAAATTTTGTGGTTTATATTTCCAAAGGGGTGTAGGAACATAAAGCCTCCTCGAATCGTCTTTAAACCACCATCGCAGACAAGCTCATTTATTTCAAGAGTCACTACTTTGTGACGGAGCCAAGATGCCAAGTCGCAGCTAATTGCCTGTGACGGATTCTTTTCTCTCTTTTTATTATTATTTTTACTAATAATAGAGTCAGCCAATAATCCTTTGTACACACCGCGTTTCAATCATGCGACACTCCTATTTATTTAGATATGTTAAATAATGACACTTTCATGCTTCATAAAGTTTGAGAGATGACAGTGAGTCAACTCTTAGCGGAGTCATTAACAACGGATGACACCGTGGGCAGAGTGTCAAGTTTCACAGCTTTGTTTTTTGTTGTTTCGGCTCTAATCGTGTACAGGCAGCACAAAAGTATAATTAATAAAGCCCAAACTATAATATGGGGAGCTGACGGAAATAGTGCTTGGGAATTACAGAGAAGTTTGGATGGTACAAGTGGCAATGGGCTTGAAATATGATCGCCAAAAACAATGCCCAATGCTAAGATAGAGTAATGGAGAAGCATCACCATTTTGCGAGACCCAGCCCTGCTAATTTTTGTTGTTGCCGCTACCCACATGATAATGTAATTTAAACACAAAAAATAATCTCAACTATGATCCGGAAACACATTACCCTTAAAAATAATGGCTTAAAGACAATTTGATTAGATGTATTTATTTTTTTTATTCTTGCCATCGGCTCAGACCGTCAACAAGCATGTTTACAAAGAGATCCTACGGCGTTTGCCATGTTTAATGCATGAAAAGCGTTGTGGCCGGACACCACGTGGCTACTTCACCATGACAACACTTTCTGACTGAATCGGAGATCGTTGCGCTGGTTGCTGGAGCAACCTCCCAACTCACCTGCCGATGGCGTTTCACATGATATGTTAGCATTAAGCTAGCCGGCATTCGTTTGACGAAATCACATGGTTTGGTTGAACATTTTGGTGTTAAAACGTCAACTGGCAGTGCCATAACTTGAATCGAGCACACTTGGCTTATTTGAAGAGTTGGGCAAGCGAGAGTCTTCTCGTTTCATCAATGTGCTTTTTTTTTTTTTTAACATGAGTCTCCCATTTTTGGAGCGCAAGGGAATGACAGTACTTTAAACAGTGTGTTTTATTAAGTTTGAAATGTGTTGGGGGTAGAAGTACTTTAAGAAAAAAAAAAAAGTCTAATATTCAGCGATCACGGTTAGGTCTGTAACGTATTCTCGGCGATAAATGAGAGGTTGTACTTTCAAGGCAATACCCCCTCCCCCTTTGCTGGCACCAAAGTGATTTAGACAAGGATGAGCTCCAACCTGCCAGAGCAGAAAGAGCTAAAACTATTTTCCCCATGCAGAGATCAATAACGCAACACTTAGTCTTGGAGGTTCAATATGGAGGATTTATATAACATAATGGCTTTAAAATTATGTTGTTCTTTAAATTCTCTCTGCGGGCTTGAAAATTTAAAGTCACTCTCCCAGTGATGAGCATCTCAACGGATCCACGAGTGAATTCTGCCAATTGTGTGGAATTGATTGGTGCCTAAATAATTATCCATCGTTCCATTTATCAGTGAGCTAGTTTTTATCCAACTGTCTATTAGTAATGAATCTACATTGTGAGCAGGCCAGCGATCGAGCTAGCAATTTACCGGCCAAGTATCAGCTCGTCATCAAGCAAGTAATTTCCTTCTCGGAAATCAATGGGCAAGTTTGCAATGTGACATCTGTAGATCAAAAAAAAAAAAAAAAAAATGCCACTTAAGAAAAATCTGTTTTTCTAAGTCTACCCGATATTGTGCCGCTTCTTACAAGAAACAGATAAGGACCGAAGTTATTTACCGCAGCAAAACAAGATGGTCACAGCGGAAATAAGGTCTACGAAAATATCTTGTGGGGGTGATAAATGAGGTTGGAACATGAATGCGATTTTTCAGTTTGTACCGTTCTCACGATGTTATCAGAGAGGCAAAAGAGTCTCCTTTTACGATGAAGCAGGGCAAATTAGAGCCCCCAAAATAATTATATTGTTAAAATTAATTTCTGACAACACCTATTAGTACGCCAGAATAGTGCAAGATTTGGGATCAATCCGATATGATGGTGCCAGAATGATGATACGGCTTGAATATGAATCATTTCAAGTGTTTTTGTTCCCTTTGGATTACTAATTAAATCCCAGGACAGAAATGGGAGCTCATTGGTGAATTTTTCTCCCATTATTGGCCCATATTCTTTGCCATGAAGAAAGAAAGCCCACAAGGTCAATTCAGTTCAAGCTATTGTTTGTTTTACGTCACTCTGGGCTTTTAAGCCGTACGGGAAGCGCAACGCTGCATCATTAAAAAGAATCCATTTCAGCTAAATGCTCATGTCATCTCATTCATTAACCTCCTCCTATCAAAAAAAAATGTATCTACTCCATTTAATTACTATGAGTTTCTGGTAGCCCTATAATATATGTTTTTTTCTTTTTTAAATGGCCGGGGGCGTCGGTCCGACTAACTCATCAGCTTATGAAGTGCATTAGGTCTGGCAATGAAAACCACGTAAGAAAAAAAACGATGCCGTGTATGAAGAAACGATTCCAAAAGGCAAAGAGAAGTATTTAAGGCGCAATCAAATGAAAAAGGTCGGTGGTCACTATGTGCCTCTTGGCAGGCGCATGGCACAACATGGGCAGCTTACTTCTTTCGGGTTCAAGGCAGCCGCAAGTAAAAATTGAGAACAGGATTCAAGGTGAAACGAAGTCAACAAAAAGTCCAGTTGCCCCGACTCAACCTTGGCGGATTTTGTTATTTCGTATATCATCACATCACTGCATTGATCTTTTCATCAGCAGCTGTGCATCGCGTGGGATCCAGGGCCCAAAGCTCCGACTGAGGTTTTTTGACCTCTAAATGTTTAGCACGTTCTGACCGATGACGGATTAGTTTTAGATGAGCTTCTGCTGCTCGTTTTTTGATTTTATTTTATTTATTTTTTTTATCATCAGCAGGGGCGCATCTAGAGGGACTCAGAGTGCTTGAGCACACTAAAAGCCAAAAATATCCAAAGGACCCGTCACTCGTTTGTTCTTTAAATATTTCACTAAGCAAATCGTGTCCTGGAGCTTCGGCTAATGCTCCGTGCATTTTATCAACAAGACGATGGTCATCCAAAATATATTTACCGGCAGCAATATGTAGTGTACAGGCTACTTGTCCTTTTAATATTATTTCGAGCATCAAAGACACAGAATTAGCTTTTGTCAGACTTCTGCGGCTCAGTGCCTCCTCGTTTGTAACATCGGA
>CAAKHF010015901.1:0-15882 GCA_901007745.1 Hippocampus kuda
GGGGGGGGGGGGGGGGGTCTCCATTCAGAAACAGTACAAGCTGTGTTTTAAATCTCATTGTTTGGGTTTCAATGTCAGGTTAAGAGTTTTATACTGTATTAGGGTTTCAAGGCAGTATTTCCGCATCACTGTCAGGTTTCAAGATTCGGTTTCAAATTACAGCATTGCATCTAAGATAAGATAACCTTTATTTGTACCACACTGGGGAAATTTGCAGTCTACAGCAGCAACATTGGGGGGGGGGGGAGAAAGTGTTCCTAGTTTAAAGTGTATCTAGCCTAGTGTTTCAAGTTAGGGTTTTAATCAGACCACCAAATTTAACAATAACAAGAACAACAACAATACCACCTTTCAAACCAGGGTCAGGTTGTCAAGCATTTAAATAAGGGTTTCAAGCCTTGAGCACTGCTGGATCATTTGAACAATGTATTATTATAATAATAATAATAATAATAGAAGAAGAGAGGCTACTATTACAGGAAATGTTTTTAACACCTGGGTTGAGGGTTTCCGCAATGTGTGCGAAGGTGCAGCGCTCCACAGTGATTATAATCACTGGGCAGTGTACAACGAGCACGAGTCTGTGTTAAAATGCATTTAAGGGCCTTGGCAATATCTCCTTATCTGCGAGAGGAAAATAAAAATCAGCTGCCATGAGCCTAGGCCATCATCGTAAATGAAACATGCCGCCGTGTTGACGTTGGGACTGAGATAAACACTCGCATATCATACAAACACACATACGGTGACTCGGAATATTAATTTCCTCATCCATTATTCATGTGCCGGCGTTGAGTTATGTTCGGAATATGTTGATAATAAGGCCCACGTAGGTAACACACAAAAGGATATGAATGAGGCACGGGCAGGCTGACGGATCCATGCTCGTTGAAGCGAATAGACAGCTGGCATCTCTGTGAGAATGAGGGCTGCGCCACTGTGAGAGTGGTCACGACCCACTTCAGTCATGCACAGTCAAAGTGGATCCTCTTGTTCACGCAAGGGCACACTTTCGAGAAATTTAAGACTCTTGTTTTGAGGTCTTAAAATGTGTTTGTGCTTGAATATAAGGTCAATATAAAGAAGACTCCAGACATTTTCAATTGGTTTGGATTTTTATCTCTATTTCCATTACTTCCTACTGGACAAATGAAAGTCAACCAAATTGTTCTACTTTCATTCCCACCATGACAGTGGTTGTCAACGATAGCTTGACACGCAAATGCCAATTATACCGAGAACTTCTCAATTCTGACACATATGCACACGTTCTCTGAAGACAGGAAATGGTAAAGAAACAACATAATGACAAAACAAAAAAAAAAGAAAAAACATTGTTTTGAGAGCGAAATGGCTGGTCAGAACAGTGTGACTCTTCAAAGTGGTGGTCATAAAAAGACAGTTTCCTCTTTGAACACAAGAGAAAGCTATCATAAAAAGGCCCCGGCAGTCCCAAAGCAATAACGAGAAAGGTTTACTGGACGTCGGCTTCACGCAGCGTGGTTGCATCAAAAGCCGTTCCTTAAAACAACGGGGCGCATTGACATTTGCCAAATGTTTATAGACTGCGTGTACGTTGGATCAGGTGCTATCCCTCAATCAGAGTGTGCTGGCGAGCAGGCCTCGAGAACCGCTGATCCAAGCGAGTGCCTCTAATTTCATACTCCCCTGTACATTACGGGTCCAATTTCATCGACTGAATCAAAAGCTACAGCTAACATTGACTTCGAGATGCGCTCGGGATGTTTTAAGAAGCACGTGGTTTATATTCCCACCGATTCGCCGGCCTTATGAAAGAAAGCCTGTGTATTTGTCAAAATAATGGATTTCATGTCAATTCAACAAGGAATGTGTCCTTATTTTATGAGGTCAATCAAAATGTGCAATCCAAACAACGTGATTCAGCTTTTGATCAAAAGCTAGAGCTGTCTTTTATTTATTATCAAGGTGTAACAATACATGTGTTTGCCTTCAAAGTGCTGATGTGTACAGTTATACTCGTAAATTTACATACTCTGACAAAAATCGTACTTCTATCATTTGATACAGGTAGGGCTGCATTTCAAAATAAGTACCGGTAGATATAAAGTGAAAACCATGAGACGTTAAAACGAAACAGAATTCCGATGCAATTTTCACTCGGCAAAGTTTCTCAGACCCGAAATGCAATTATTTTATTATCGCAGTACATTTGCCGGATGAGCTGCGATTCAAATCGGACGGCAGCAACATTCCCACAAGCTCGTCATTATTCCAGCGCGTTCTGGAAACATTAATGAATCATTTACATTGTTTCAGTGTCACCTGGGTCACCCTCGCCGTGCTTCTCGGAGCTCCTCTCATTAAAATGCTGATGTTAACCACTGACCCACCCTGCTGCTGAAGAAGACCCTCGGGCTAAATTCTACACCCCTCCAACCCCTGCCCCAAAAAGACCTCTCGCAGGGGGCACGGTGCCTGAGTCTTTCCCACAGTCCAGAAAGGACTTCATAGCTATTCATGTATTCTGTGGTACACTGCAGGGCTCATTAAGCAACCACATTTTTTTTCCTGTAGAATAACAATTTCCTCATGCTTTGCGCAATTCAGGTGAGTGGTGTTCAGTGGAAGGTTATGAATGGCCCGGCGTCAGAAAACCGTCCGTCACGTAACATTAACTTGGGTGCTTTAAGAGGCTGCTCCTGCCTCAGCCGTGTTAAACGGCCTCATTTTTGCCACCCGTCGCCAGTGCGCCAGATCAGACATGGATACGACTGACTGCTGTGTTGTGTCAGAATGTATCATGTGTAAATATCTACATGCTTTGAACAACAGAACATAAATAAAAATAAATAAATGAATAAATAAACACATTTTGGGCTAATTCCGAATTTGCCCTGGTTTTTTTTGTCATTACGGTTTCACAACAAAAACAACAACAATGACAATAATAATGAAAATAATAATAATAATAATAATGCTTGTATTCATATTAATATTTATGAATTAACGGTTAGGTTCAGCAACAGGTAGAATGTCTTTCTGAAACATCAATAATTTACGTCGCACTGTAAATGTATTGCGTTTTTTTTTTACAGGTAAAACAAACAAAAAAAGAAAATCTCAAAAACCTGATGTTTGAACAGAAGTGATGACATTTTCTTTTTAAAATAGTATCAAAAATATATTTGGGACACATCAAACCATCTCTGCTTAAAATTTACTGTGGACCAGTGTCATGCTGCATTCCTGGCCGTTTACTGACTCTTTGAATGTGTTTCTCGTGACTCGCTCTGATTACTTCAACTAGCAGTCCACGTGGAGAAATAATCAGCGCAAAATTCTGCAATGAGTAAACAAGCAGCCCTCCAAAATCTGCCTTTGAGGTGACATTTGAGGAGGAGCCTAAAATGCACTAACACCTTTAAAGGGGAATTTAATTTGCCCTTCTCTGTTGACATCCTTGATGGACAACAGCATGTTGTTCAAAAATTACTGAAACAGTGAACAGTTGGACATGTGCAGTCAAAAGATGTCAGAAGGTCCAATCAAGGTCACCTGTAAAGGTTGTCGTAAATCTTAGGTTCATACTGATATTTCACCTGAAAGCCAAATATCCCAAACACTGTAGAAGCAGTTTCATTCAGATCAGACGTAATCCAAATTGTTTTGAAGCCGATACTTCTTAAATGCCCTTACGTGTGTCCCAGTAATGAGCATATAGTGTGGATGACGGAAACATAAGTGCATCGTGATAATGGAGTGGTGGGACTTCACCAACCATTGCCAGCAAAAAGGCCACAGAAGAGCACACATGAACGGGTGAGTGCGCAGCAAACCAAGCCTGACGGCATCACAAGCCGGAGGAGCGCCCGCGCTGGTTGGTGCGGACATAATAACTATATGGACTTCAAAGATGTGCTCACTTATTCACAGTACAGTGCACAGAACAGTTATGGTCAAGGTGTGATTGGTGAGAGGTCCCGAGTATCCATCCATTTGTCCAGAGATGAATTTGTAAGATTATGTACTAGAAGAATAAAGTTGGCTGTTTTTATAAAAAATAATTATAATGTATTTCCGTAGTGTAATTTATTTTCAAAGTTGACATTTTACAAACGTAAACAATAATGGAGTCAATTAAAAGAAGAAAAGTAAAGGAGCTGCATCGTCTTGTGTGTTAAGCAGTCTGCATATTCAACTTCACAGAAAATGTGGCGTATATTGACCCTGCAAAGATGGTGTGAAAACACTTTTTTTTTTGTATGTTGCCATCCGCCTACAGAGGTCATGCTGTGTGAGGCGAGCCTGTCACACTTCCAAAAACAGGACAACCCTAAAAATCTATCTCATTTTGGAATTGCACAAAGCCCAAAACATGTCAAGTGCGGTATTATGAATGAATTCCAGTTGTAACAGCAGCACACAGAAAAATCTAAAAATAAAGTCAAGGAAAAATCAAAAATATGTCCATAGTTCCCACATTAGGTAAGATGAATGAGGTGCAAAAATGTACTTGGTAATTGTGCCTTGATAATAAATAGTATACCTGGATATTCAGACATAAATGGCAACAGAAATTAATTATTATAATTAAATTGGTCCTGGCAAATCAGCACAATGCAGCAGAATTATGTATGTACAGTATCAACAAACTTATTATTATTTTATGATTATTGTTATTATTATTATTATTATTATTACTATTATTATTTTTATTTTAATTCCAACAGTCCAACTGCATTACACACACCGAAAGCGATTTTGAGTAAAAAAAAAAAAAAACAGCCAAAAAATAACTACAATGCATCCAACGGGAATTCCCTTCAAGACAGTTAAAAAAAATTAAGAGTGAAATTTATTTAAAAAATGCTAAACAGACCTTAATCAGAGGAATTGGAGAAAAAGGCTTTGTTTTTAACCTGGATTTAAAAGCACTTGGGGATGTCTCTAATTCCAGCGGTATCTTATTCTATTGGCAGGCAGAACAGCGAAACACTGCTTCACCATGTTTACTTTCAAACCTGGGCTCCACTAATAGAGTCTGCAGACTTCAGAGCCCTACTGGGTTTATATTCAATTAGCATTTCCTTCGTGTTTTCATCCTCAAACCTTTCAGTGATTTATAGACCAGTATCAGAATTTTAAAATCTATTCAACAGCTGACTGGGAGCCAGTGTAAAGCCTTCGAGACTGGAATGATTGTTCTGGTCAGAACCAGAGCTGTAGCTGTTTGAAGCTGTTTTGAATAAGTCCATTCAGATAACCATTACAATAATCAAGTCTACTGGAGATAAAAGTTTCTCAGTGTCTGTTTGGAGCAGGCCAGAGATCTTTTTTCAGCTGGTGAAAGGCTGATATCATGATTGATTTGAGATGAGTGCTGAAAGTCAGGTCTGAGTCTATCAGCAAAAAATGTAAAGTTATATCATTTCGCCACACAAAACAGCTTGCATTCACAGATGCATGCTATCAGAACATATGCACAGCATGAATAAGCGGCCAAAAAAAACAAACAAACAAACTTGACTGGTCGCCAGCTCATTGGTTGGCACATATAGAAAAAAAAAAACTTACAGTCACAAGTCTTCAGTTAAACTAATGTGGATGTTTTTTGGAATGTGGAAGAAGAGCGCATGCAATGAGAGACCACGCTTGGACTGCATGAAAAGTTCACACTGGAAACACAAGATTGAAACTCAGGACTTCAGAACTATGAGGCAGATGCGAACCACGAGAAAACCAACCTGCCCAAAGCACAAAAAAAACAAGCAAAAGAAAAAACAAAGAAGCAAGCAGCTCAAGATAAAAATGATTCTCTGCAAATCTCATTCTCCTCCATAAAGTCCTCATTGAAGTCGAGTTCAGGACAAACTAGGGCTAGAAATAGACTTTCATTACCGCGGCCCATGAGGATATGAATCACGTCAGAACCTTCAACCGTGCGTCGCATTGGAAAAGCGTATTTGGCCTCTCCGCAGCAAACAAATGTCCGCAATAACTGCGGGGGCCTTGCTCACAACGGCTTCTTTCCCACACGGTGGAATCAAATAAATGGAGCAAAGTGGCTGGAAGTAACATGTCACTGTATGAAATGCGTGTGTGTGCGCGCTCCAGCAGTGCGCGCACACACTCTGGGCTACACTTAGATGTAGCGATACTGATGGGGATGACTGGGCCTCACAGGAATACTGACATATTGTTTGGTGTGACAACAACTCCGCTCTTGTCCATGTGCCACCAACTATTTTCACTCAGTCGAGGTGAGCGAATAGGCCCAGATATCATTATGGACCTGGTAAAGACAAGACTATCAACTATGTCATACTGAATTATGTAGCTATAGTATTAGCATGTTTTTGATCATTTCTGTGATCATGATTTTTCCATCTAGTGACACAATTGGATGACTTTTCCACTGTATAAGACTTTGAGAAAAGCTGATTCAGTGACAAAATTGTGTTAATCGATAGCCCAGCTTCAAGTGGCTAACATGAAGTGATGCTAAGCTAATACATCTTGCTAACTTCGAAACATTGACATTATGCTGCAGACTTAGACAAATGAGCGGGATTTTCAGGTAGGTTTTGGCGGATTGAACGTTGTAAATTGTCCCCCCGTTGCGGTTGTGAGCGCGAATACTTGTTTGTCTCTGTGTGGCCCGCGATTGGCTGGCAACCAGTCCAGGGTGTACACCGCTTACTGTCCGAAGATGGCTGGGAGAGAATATTCATTTCTATACGTATACACATTCCCCTCTATCAACAAGTCTTCAGTTAATTTAACGTGGATGTTTTTGGAATGTGGAAGAACACACACACACACACACACACACACACAAATTGCTTTCTTCAGTTCCCAATTAACTCACAGTTAAGCTTTACTTCACCACCTGTTTTGGCAAAAGGAGAAAAATACTGCATTTTAATGACCATCCCCAAAGTCTGCATTTGATGTTCAAGTGTTAACTTAACCTAATGATGTTTTTTGATTGTGGGGATGCGAACAGCTGCAAGGAAAGCGCGGGAGTGAACCCCATCGACGCAGCCGCTGATGAGCATGCACGGAGCGACGGCGGAGTGAGTGAAAGGAGTCGTACGCGTTAATGAGGTGAGTAATTAAGGAGGCCAATATCGAGCCTGCTTGACCCCATGGAGGGCCGGAAAGACACCGAAGCGACTCATTAGATGAGCTTGGCTACATGGGGACAACACGGGCTCCTTCAGTCCAGCTGACCTGCACAGATTAAACTCTTGTTTCTCCACACGCCTCATTTCATTTTGCATTTTTATTGCATTTTTGGGGATGTGATAAAAAGTTTAAAGTATCCTTGATGAAGATATACTGTAGCTTGACAATATTTCTTTCATTGTGAAGAATGACGAATGGGGCGCATGTGCCCCACTGGACATGCTTCGTCCACCCCTTAGGAAAAGGCAAAATAAATGTAGCCGAAATGTGGTGTTAATTTACATGATACGTATTTCAGAAATGTATATAATGTAGAGTTATATACATTCCTTGCCAGACTTTGAAAGCTAGGCTTGTTGAATAGTTGCCGTGTTCAAGTGAATTGGTGCAGAAGTGCTGCCACTTGCAGTAAAATTACAATTCAGACATGGGCCGTGGTATTGCGCAGCCGCCATTTATTTACAAACTGGATGCGCAGGAGTCATACTTTTCTTGAGAATCAGTTTATTAAACCAGAGAACTGACTTCTTGGGAGTCTTCACGACAAAGTGGCTGTGTCCAAATTCACAGAGTGTGTCTGCCCAAGGCCGCATTTTTTGGCCGTCATTTCCGGTACAACATGTGGTTTCCAAATTTTAGAAAGATAATTCGCAGGCTGGGTCCTTCGATGCCTTCAAAGACTCTCCTCATGTAGCCTCTGTGGACCGTATAAATGACAAAACGAAGACTGGCCTAATGTAAATTTGCACACCATGCGCGGTCAAGTCGCGCCAGAAGTGACGTCATGCGGCCGAGAATGCGGCCACCGGAGGACTCAGCCTATGAATTTGATCACAGGCAGTGAGAGTGGGGGGAGGTTTGGCCGGAACCCTCCACCTCTGGCAGATAAAAACGTCACAAGCATGTCATTATAAAACACCTTTTCATTTTTTTTTTCAGCTATGCAGTTAGTGAAGTCCATGTAGTATAACCACTCATTATCTGAAAAACACGATCAACTTCTCATGTACAGACACGATACATTTGGATGACTTTTTTTTTCATACTGCGACTTAACTCTAGAATTGGCCTAGCCGATTTATCACTTGGCACCCATAGGAAAAAAAAAACGATAGAAGTGGCAGACAAGTGGGAAATTGCTGGTCGGACTTGATGGGTGATACAAAGTGGAGGACTCGCACTCGTTGCCACTGCGAGGGATTCTTTACTCGGATGGCTGAGTGGGGGAAATAAATGCCGAGGCGCCGCGCTATCGTCAGATAAGCGCACGGGCAAGACAAGGAGAAGAACGAGATAGCGGGACTCAAATGGCGGTCTTTTGTGGTGAGGCAGCCTGATTCGTCGGCAGGGGAAGTGGAACTTTCACTGTGTTCGTGTTACTAATTGACTCATTAGAATTCCCCCACAGACGTCGTCGATTGTAAATGCTGGGTAACTGACGCCAACACTCAAGTTTGTTTTTATTTTTTATCATAGGAGCTTTTCTGCCTTTTACTTTTCTTTGTCATGAATTTCATATTAAATAATAGTGGGTGATGACAATGCTGAGAAGACGATACAAATGTGATCAACTTTTCGCGAAAGCCAAGCATTTTTATCGACATCATTAAAGAGAATAAAATGAATGTCGGTTAACTCAAAATAATGCCACCAAATTTCATTGGCAACCGATGCATGGTAATAAATTACAACTAGTGGTAGTTGTGTCATTAATTGAAGACTATTGAAATGTAATTGCAATTAATCACATTGTCATTATTTTTTTTTCCACCCGCTAGAATTAAAATGAACCTTTTGGTCAATAGACAGCAACAAAATTAAAGACTCGCTATTCCGGCAGGTTGCTGTAAGGCGCTTTCAAATAGTTGCAGACTGTCAACAGACCACATGAAGGGGGGGCTCCTTACCTCTGCGTAGCTACTTTACTGCACTTAATGGATTGCAAACACCATTTTAAAATTCAACAACATTAAGAACAATGAAGAAAGACCAAGTCCGAGGAATATCAAAGAAGGAGCGCTTACAATTGAGACATCGCTGGGCAAAGTGGTGGGTTATGGCATCGCTTAAAAACACAGAAGCCGGCTGATTAATTCCCTGCTGAGCAGATAACCGTCTTCCCCTGTTGACAGTGACAAATAGGAACGAGCTCGGGCTCAATAATAGGAAATAAATAAATAAAAAGAAAAGGGGGCAGTGTCGGCGATGGTGAAAGGGAAACGTGTCCCTGGCTATTGTTTTCAACAACACATTCAGTACGCAATTTTTTGAAATATGACAGTCGAGCCCAAGGTCATTCTGGGTAATGCGTCTCACACGCTGAAAAGATCCACGCTGTTTATGCCGCAAAAGCACTTCTTTGGGGGGAGGGGGGATGAAAGGATAGATGCGACATGAACAGAAGTTCAAGGGTGGGTGGGGGTATCCTTTCGCAAGCCGTGTGCTGCAGTTAGATAAAAGATTGAACTTTTCTGTTATGTTGAAGGTCAACGAGAGCTGTTTGAAAATCTAAAACAAAGGATGTTTTTTTTCAATTAGAATTGAATTGATTTCCACTCACACAGGTGCCATGCCCCAATTATTCACTCGTTTTCATCTACTAGAGACTAACAAACATCGATGTCTTATTTTTCCCCAAATGGGGGTGGGGGGGGGGGGGATAAAATGGCCAATAAAGGTTAATCATCTTCATACACGTCACCTTTTCAGTACTTTAAAAAAAGTTTTGAAATCGTTAATAAAACCAATCCTGCACTTGCTTCTTGACTCCCTGCACTTGGGTCCTTCATCGCGAAAATCGAAACTCGTGACAAAGAGGTCATGTGAGGCAGCCATTCCCATCATCGGGTCACAGTGCTGATTCCACTTCTCAGTTTCTTTACTTTGGATTATTTTTCTGTCTTATGGTGAATAAAGACCAAAGAAGGAGTAAAAGTCTGAAACTCTTTGCGAACCAAAACAGCATCTACAGAGGTATGAAATAATCTTTTGAGTGCATCTATGTGACGTGTTCTTGCACTTAGGCTGCATTTCTCCATCAGTCATTTTGATTTAGTTTTAAACCACTTTCTCTCAACATGAATGCTATAACGTTGCCGTCATCGGGAATATAATAATATTCCAAAATTGTGCAAATAACAGCCTCCCCCCCGCTCCCCAAAAATGCCTTCCCTCTAATAAACAGGACTGGAACATAATTTGTTACATTTCCTATGGGGGAAAAATAAATTTGAAAGGACTGGAGGTCAAACGGAAATAATTAGAAAAGACAAGAGGCAGTGTGGTGAGACTATTCTAATTGTAACCAAAACACAGACGCCCAGATACCCTGTGCCCCCGCTCTCTTAGTTCTATCTCTTCTACCTAAATGGGGTCATAATTACCAAGTAAGAACGGCGGCAATTAAAAGAAGACTTTTAACACATGATCGAGACCATGGCTTAATTAAGAAACCGTTGACTAGGGTAATCAATCAGAGACAAAAGGAAAGTAATTTCCCCCATAGACCTAAGTGCAACCACATTTCGTTGTTCTCTGGGAGGAACCAAAACAATCCTGGTTCCTCTTTTCACATAATTGCAGTTTGATCCCCAAAGCTGATACGCTAAGGGAGATACTCTGATTGCTCAAACTCATTCCGCATCCTGCCGCGAGTTCTTGATCAGCGTGTCATCAGCGTAATCAAAGTCGGCGTCTGGTACAATTTCACCCCGAACGGAGAAAATTGAGTATGAACGGAAGATGACTAACAACTAATCCCTGGGGGACTCCACAATCATTTGCTCATTCTATTCCTCGGCCACTACACGATCTCTCTCTCTCTCTCTCTCTCTCTCTCTCTCTCTCTCTCTCTCTCTCTATATATATATATATATAGATATATATAGATAGATAGATAGATAGATAGATAGATAGATAGATAGATAGATAGATAGATAGATAGATAGATAGATAGATACATACATACATACACACCCACACACACAGACACACATACACACTTTGTTCCCAGACTATAAATGAATGGCACCAGCACAATTCTGGTGAATTGAGCCCAATGCCACCAACCTGTCTCCAAACTTGTATAAAAGTAGTCACATTTCCATAAAACGGCTCTTCAACTGCAGCATGACCAGAAGGAAGTCACGACAGTGTTTTGTACCAAACGACACCCTTAATGGCTGATTTTACTGCAAAACGTTTCAGGGCACCGTCTCAGCGGCAGCACGATTACCGCAGGCCGTCTCATCCTTCCTCATTTTCTGCATATTCACCATCACGTTTCTTAGCTAATGTTATTGAGCCAAGAGTAAATAGTGAGGAGGTCTTTCCTAATCCGCTATTCAAATTTGGCCGCCTGATCGGCAGCAAGTCAGCACACAATCTCAGAGGAAAAAACAAAAACAATCTCCGGCTGCCAGTCTCGTCATTGAGAGATCGTCGTCAAGTATCAGAGAATACAAATGAAAGCATTTTTTTTTGCAGCTTATTTTCTGCTGTGCTATTAAAACTTCAAATCATCGCATCCACATAATCACAAAACGCATTTCTACAGCTGTGTACGTGCTCTCAATCCTCTAATCGCAGGCGATTTATGCTTCCGCTCTCCAATTACGAGGGGTAAAATCAACAAATTATGCAGTGTGAACCCGTGTATCGCAACCGAGTGATCACAAATGGATTCACACCTTTGTGCTTCAAAGCACACCGATATCAACGCACAAATTCAGCACTCTTTTAATTAATGGGAATCATATAAAACGACTTTATAATTGCTTCAGCATTTTGTTGCTTCTTAAATACACCGAAAGGTCAAATTGAGCGATCGTATCCCGACAAGTACGACTCAAGAGTCAGTTTCTTGCAAAGGATATAGAGAAGCACACTCAAGAACAAAACAACCACCTTCATCCCTCTACTAACTTTTTTATCAAGCGGGGAAGTCAACTTTTCCTCAGCGTGCTTCCTGTTGCTTTTGTGTTGACTTTTTGGGTGCAACCATCAAGAACAACAAGAACAACCTTAGTAGTATTCGACACATTAGATGACTTTACACAACAAATGATGGTGTAAAACCCCCAATAAATAAATAAATAAAAATCAACCTAAATGCTAAAACGTTTTTGGGTGGGTGGATTAAACAAGGGGCCACTCCGAGTGTGGTCCTTCTGTTGCCCATCTCTGTCCGAGCAGTCAAAGATGTAAAACGTTGCTCCATGCTGCGAATGGAGGAAAAAGTATCGCCATGTGATGTTCAAACAAATCAAGTTGACAAATTGAAAGCCAGTCGCCAACAATGAAATGTTTACATTCTGGGTTGCACCGACATGTTACGCGAAATGAAGGAAGTTGCATTTTCAGTAGGACTTTTTTTTTTAGACTAGGAAAAAAAAATGCACATATCTTTTCCACATTCATCTGAATGGAAAAAGAATGTGTAATAAAGGCCGCAATTTTGACGACTGGCTTTTATTTATGTATTTATATCTTGAGTTGGCGGCCCAGTGGACAAGTGGTTAGCGTGTCGACCTCATGGTGCGGAGGTCGTGAGTTCGATCCCGGCTGCGGCCTTCCTGTGTGGAATTTGCATGTTCTCCCGTGTCTGCGTGGGTTTTCTCCGTGTGGGTTTTCTCCGTGTACTCCAGTTTCCTCCCACATTCCAAAAACATTCCAAAAACAGGCTGATTGAACACTAAATTGTCCCTAGGTGTGAATGTGAGCGCAGATGGTTAGTCGTCCCTGTGTGCCCTGCGATTGGCTGGTTCAGGGTGTCCCCCGCCTACTGCCCGAAGACAGCTGGCATAGGCTCCAGCACACCCCAGGACTCTTGTGAGGATAAAGCGCATCAGAAAATGGATGGATGCATGGATTTATTGAATTATTTACAAACATGTCCTGCTCAGATGGTCTGTCATGCAGTTTGGACCATTTAATTTTTATGCCAGAGCCAGTTGGTGTGCAAAAGGGTGGGGGTGGGGGTGGGGGGGCTTTCGGGAGATGGGCATTCTCTGGCATTGTCTTGTTGACTCTTCTCTCAACCGAGCAGGTGTCGTCAGTTCAACAAGGCTTGCTTAGGACTGCGTTAGGTTGTCCACATCAACTCAGGCTGGCATGTGCTGATTTGCTGAGATACAGCAGTGATGTATTTTTCACCATCTCAGATGTCTGGATGTTTTGGGCGTCGCTAAAGTGAGTCTGACAACAAAAGCCATTTCATAATTGATAACTTAGCCTGTTTCCACCACAAGAGTATGCAGTTAGCCAGCAAGCTATGCCTTCCCTGAAGAGTTATGTATTTTGTGATATTTGGGCTACAGTTTTTTTGTTTTTTTTTGCCACATGTAGATGCTGTGAGGGTAGCGATCCAGCTGGTTCAAAGTGCTCGCTGGCTGGGCGCGACATTGCAAGGCGCGGAGGAGGACATGCACAATTCCAGGGCGATTTGGTGCATGGCGTGGCTGCGGCCACCTCGCAGTGCACGGCAGTCAATTTTCATCGCTTTGGAGACATATTTTAGATCCCATTTTAATGAAACTTCGCAATGATTTTTAACAATACTGTCGTCTTCTCGGTTTTGTGTCAAATTTGCAAAGAAAAATTTTTGTGTCTCTTCCAGGGTTTCTAAGATACATGTGGGATGAAAAATGGCATTTTCTTTGTTATTCAATTTGACTTTGACCTCACTGCATCCCCGACGACGATGGCGACCATCCAGGTGGAGCAGCTGGCGAGGTCGCAATAGCCGACAGAGTTCTGATACCTTAGCGAGCTCTCCTGCATCCACTGCCTCTCTAACATCAAAAAAAAATGAACGCCCGCGATCCCCGCCCACCGCCCGCCGACGTCGCTAAGATAAGAAGCTGATGCCTCGCACATCCCATGCAGAGATGCCCTAAAAGTGACACAGACAACGGGAGTCTCATTAATCTTTATTGCCAGGCCCCAGTGAGACGCTCCGCCTTTCTGCACGCCGCCATATTCTCCGGGGAGCATCTTGGAGGTGTGAGCTTGTCAAAAGCAGAACGCCGCACACAAAGCATGGCATTTACGGCATGTGACATCACTAGCATTTTACGCATACACAGGCAATTTTGATGGATTTTTTTTTTAAGTTACGGAGGTTTTATTGTAGCTTGTCAGCTGCCAAAATTTAGACCAAAATCTATTCTTGAGCCTGATATATTATTATACCAAGGACAGTTCAAATCGTTTTTTATTTGCTATTGACGATATGCGTCCACTGCTGTTTGTTGTTTTGTCGGACTTGCAAGCAACTGGGTTGAGTTTTTATCCTACATGTCGCATTTGATTGACTGTGACGGCAGACAAGCTAAGAGTTCTTTACTAATGTGTCGTACCAAACATTTAATTAAACTAGACTAAATATTAAAACCATACCACATTTTTTAATCTCAGCCTAAAGCTGAAATTAAAAAAAAATGTCTTTTTTTTTTAAAATCTCCTTCTGTGTTAGATTCTCCAAAGATCTAGCCGAACTAAGAGTTTGCAATTAGGTATAGATGCCACAAGATAGCAGCAAAGGATCACGTCTGCCGAAACAAAGCTCCTCACCTCACTTCAACTTGTTTCTTTGGAACCAACATGCCCCCAAAGCCAAAACAACGAATCAAACAACAATCAAACATTTTTCTGCAAAAAGCAGTCAATAGAATCTCCCAACATTTCTGTAAATAGGCATTTGCAAATGCCAAACCACAAATACAATGGAATTTGCTGTCATAAAAGAATCTTTTACTTTTTTGTTTGTGTTTTGGATCACACAAAGATTTTAATCAAGCCTTGAATTTCTCTCCATACACGGCCATGACCCCACAATACTGACATCGAGGTTGATCTGCATCCATCACGTCACAGCAGTGGCTTATTATAACATATGCAAACAGCAATCTTTATGTGCGTTAGTGCAGGGCTGCAAATGTATTAAACGTACACAAAAGAACATCGGAAAATGTTTGATCAAAGCAATGGCCCGATTCTGTCAAAAAATGTTTCTGACATTATTTATTTATTTATTTGGGGGGGGGGGTACTGTGGTGCTTTATATCTTTCTCTCCTGCAACAAATAAATCAGCTCTGTGGTGGTTCACGTTGTAGCATTGCGTGACTTATTATTTTTTCACTCTTGGATGTTCATAACAACATTTAGCTAAAAGAAAAAAAACCCAACCATTTGTTGAGTATACTAAGCTCCAATAAATGATCGCCGTTCACACATATAATCAAATTTTATTTCCTGTATCTCACTCAAATCTTACTTCATTCGATTTCTCAACTTGCTGCTCCGACTACAACTTCTACGACTATAAAATGAATAATAATAATTGTTACGTGCCATTTCCAAAAAAATTATAGCAGTTTGAATCTGGTGGTTGACAGCTGCCATGTACACTACGACCGCAGTAATAAGTATATGATAAATTCCTAATTCTGTTGATACAAAACTGAGCATCATTCTCAATATCAATGCAGAATTTTCGAGACGGCGCTTTTCTGGGTTGAGAAGGTGTACCTAATCAAGTGGCCACTGACTCATCTCGACATTTAACTTGACTTCAGCTCTTGTGAATTACAGCTATTTCGAAAATTACTTTTGCCAGAGGTCACCGGAGCACTTTTCTCATTCAAAGCTTTTCAAGAGTTAGATGGGATATTACTCCACAGACTAAAACAGCCAAGGGGTGGTAGGGGGGG
>CAAKHF010015907.1:0-41506 GCA_901007745.1 Hippocampus kuda
TTTTTTTTTATTTTTTTTTTTTTTTTTTTTTTTTTTTTTTTTTTTTTCCCCCCCCCCCCCTCTTCCCCCCCCCCCCCCCCCCCCGGGGGGGGGGGGGGGGGGGGGGGGGGGGGGGGGTGCTGGAGCCTATCACAGCTGTCTTTGGGAAGTAGACGGGGGACACCCTGAACCGGTTGCCAGTGTACTAAGAAAGATTTAAAATTAGAATGTGATTTTTTTTTTTTTTTTAACCTAAGAAACAAATGGCTGCATTGGACCTTGCTGCTGCAAATTCAATGACTTGGGTGCATTCAACACTGGCTGTGCGAGATTAGTGAGTTAGCGAAGTATGTTGGGCGTAAAACCACTAGGGCATCTCTCTATTAACCTGCAGAGACCATCACTGTAACTTATGTTCCAAACTCGCTTCAGTCTAAAGTAGTTAATGTCCTGAGTTTCTCCTTAAACTACCCATAAAACAGCCATTGTTGGCTAACACCTATTCACTATCTTGAAAAGAGCCAATTTTGGGGGGGTGAAATCCACTGAAGTCTGAAGCTTTAAATTTAATAGAATGTCTTTGGAGGAAGGTAGTGTTCCATAAAATGATGAGTAAAACATCCCCTTTTGTGAGAATGTGCACTGAATCGGAAGCTGAGAGCCAGAATGGAAGCCTTAAGCACATTTGCGATACCAGTTAGCCAGTTAGCAGTTCAACTGAATCTGATAAAGTCTGTCAAACTTGCTTCGTAATCTTCTTTTCTGGAGTCACACCACAAGGAGGAAATATTTCGCATAACATATATAGGCCGACTGTACCCTCGAGACAATGTATCATTAGGCTTTATTGTGCAAATACTATGAAAGGTTTTCAAAGCAAATACGTTGTCCTGCTTGTTATTTGTGTTGAATAGCGGCACAGGGCACTCAATGAAAGAACATGTCTGTCTCTTTTGAAAAGAGTGGCTTGTTATCAAAACTGAAAATATTACAACCTCCATAAAAATATCAAAGGCAAGGTCAACGATCGAAAAGAAACGGCAATAAAAAGATGCGATGGCATCACCTCAAAGCACTGTATTTCAAAATGAATGGTGCGGTGGAATTCAGAAAATGCAAGATTAAATGTTTCTCAAAGACAAATAGGAAGGGGAAGATTTTTTAAAAAATGTTTGTTTTTCACCAAAGTGCGTGGCACGGTGGTCGATTGGTTCGCACGTCCGCCTCACAGTGCACTGGAAAAGAATGTGACTTACTGCCGGCAATACGGACCAAACTCTTACACCCGTCGGACAGGCACTGAACGTTCAGTCCCGTGTACTCGCAAACACACCTCACAGAACCTTCTGAGGGAAATAGTCACATGCCTGCTGCATGTCCACAAAACACATGTGCGCTGGTTGGCGGACCTCCAATGCACCCTCGAGGACGTCATTACATTGAGAGCCTTTAGGGACTCTGGACAGATCTTATACACCCTTGTGGCCCAGCCACAAAGGAGTTTTTTTAACCACATCGCTGACCTGGATGCTGCGTCAGAATCCCCAGATTCTGTTTCCTCAAAGGACAGCAGAATTGATACGGTCTTCAAACGTTTTTCCCCATCAACTCACGGTATCCTGAGGCGACGTCAGCAGCACCCCATATCTCCATCATACACAGTTTTAGTGGTGAATTGCCTCTCAGAAGCCAGTATTTCCTTAAAGCTGTCTGGAAATACTCCATGGCCTCACCAAACATCTTCCATGTCTTAGTTTTTGCCTCACTGACCACCGAAGCTGCATTCTGCTTGGCCAGCCAGTACCCATGAGCTGCCTACGAAGACCCACAGGCCCGAAAAGACCCAAAAAGAATCCTTCAGCTTGATGGCTTCCCACACTGCCGATGTGCACCAACGGGTTCACAGATTTCCGCCATGACAGGCACCTACCACGATACTGCCACAGTTCCAGTCGGACACCCAAACAGATGGAAAACATGGTCCACTTGGGAAAAAAAAAAAATCTGCTGGACGTGTTTTTGTTTGGTCATTATACTTCTTCCATGCCACAATATATGCTATTTTTTTGCATCGTTCAAAACTGTGCATATTGTTGACACGTGGCAGCCTGTGGGAATCTGTATTATATGAAAAAAAGGGAGCTCCAGGTGGGCTGCTTTAGGAAACATGAATATGGCAAGTAAAAAAAAAAAAAGAAAGGACTGAAAAACTGGCATTCATACTCCCTCCAAAGTATCTACCAATATCCTTAATAGAGCTGCAGACTATAGCTGTGACAAAGATTTCCAATTTGAAACTGGGCTTTTGAGTCCATATTTGCTAATTCCGTCATACGATTTTAATGCTCTCCCTGCAACTGTCCATGTTGCTCTGGGCAATCCAGAATCCATGTTTTAGATTCTCTTTTTTAACCTGACTCAAGTAATGAACGTGTTTGGACTCCATATTCTGATATATTTGTACACACATTTTTAACGAAATGCACTTACTTAATACATCTGACAACTGTCGTAACATATCAAGTTAAAATTGTATTATGATGAAAGCCGGCCATAATTCTCATCTTCTTCATTTTCTGGCAATACTATGGAACAATTCTCATTAGGGATGTGCAGTGCTACAATCATTATTCCAGCTGACAGCTCTGTGCACCCTTTGGCAGAGCCTGATTCCTTTTTCATGCGTGAGTCTGATCATTAATTCTACCAGCACTCATGGCCTATTGCTTTCACAAAGACAGAATAAGAGGTTAATGCCACCTTCCCTGACCGGGACACATTGAGAAGATTGTGTCTGCCACTCAGGGTGAACGAGACAAACATGAACACCCTGTATCAAGGCCTACAACAGGACCTTAATGGCTTGTGGAAAAAAAAATCAGAAATTGCAAGTGGAATGGATGATGTGGAGTCGAATATAATGCAATTATGAAACACGGAGTTTCAGCAGTTGTGACAACTGAGGCTGAAATTACACTGGAGCTGTTAATGCTCAGATTCCATTCAATGTCTGTATCCGACTGCATTCATTAGCATCTATTTTCTGTACGTCTGGAGAGGAGCTCCAAAAATATGGCCAAAAGTCAAATGAATGTAATCGTGGTCTGTAAGTCTTGTGAGACTTCAGTATGGTAAGCAAAATAAGGATTTATTTTTGCTTTTTCTTTGGCTTTGCTCAGCTGGTCAAAACAAGGTGCACGACGTTTTCATCCCTTGATGTGATTGGTCGAAACAAAAGTTTGGTAGGCGTACACAATTTGCCGCATCGCCCAATCAGCGCAAAGTATTGTCCTGAACGGCCCGTCTTTCTCGAGCAGGTGGCCTCGGAGCAATCCCAGATTGATACTGTGGATAACTCCATTGAGTGATTGACGTATGAGTCTGGCTCTTACCATGTTCAGTGAAAATCATCTCGCAGATGCTTATACACATAAATTGCATGCACCGATCTCCAGTCATCAGTCCAATATACTTCCGCCGTGTAGTCCGTGCACCTCTGATGTGTTGAATTTGAAGGGAATGAGGATGCAGCTTCGATTCGCGGAGAAGTCAGTTGTGTTCAGACGCCCCTTTCTAACTGAGCCTGTCTGAGAAAATGGAAAAAAAAGAAAACTCCTCCCACGCAGAAAATTACAGTTCACTTTGCTAGACTTATCCGGGGAGGGAAAATAAGACAAATTATGAGTAACGATATACATGACATTAACAAATCCTGGAAAACTTCAGCTCCGGGAACAGTTGCAGGATTGAGTCCACAATTGATTTGTGTCAAACATGGCCAGGTAAAATGTGGTGAAAACAAGATAATGAAATATATTCATCGTGTGTGTCACTAATTTCACCAATGTGATAGTCCCGTATACCCACTTGACACCCCGCGCTGCTTTTGCCGTCATAAGGCGATTTATTTGTGCAATACCTCTAAAAGCTCTGACATACCGCAACATATAATATGCAGTGCATTTAAAAAAAAGGAAACAATGCATTGGGTTAAAACAGCAGAATACAAAATCGACTACAGTAAGCGGAATAAATGAACAACCATTTTACTTAATAAAGGTGATGGTTTTATTGGTCGCAGAGAGGTTCTGAACTTTAATTTAAAATAATGAAATTGAAACTGATATGGGGACGAAAGCTAATACAAAAAAAAAGGGATTTCACCAACAAAACAAACAGCATCAAGCGTGCGAACATATATTATCAGTACAAATTGCTTGTGTGGTAAGAAAATATATGACGAGCATGTTTTCATATCATATTTGTATGTTAAGTGGTTGTGCCCAAGCACACAATGTAAAATTCATCATTCGCACATGAATAGTAAATTGGAACAGCGTGCTGAATTCCATAAGCATGTGTTTTATTGTTGTAATGTTTCACTGAAGCCAGAAAGTAAACAGCAGAAAGTTGGGTTTCTGTTGAATTTTTTTGTTTTATCATTCATTGTCAAGCTAGTTGTTGTTCATCCACATGTTTTTTTTCTTCCTGTGAAGCCACACTTCTTCTGGAGTCTTCACTTCAGTTTAAACACCTCTGGTGTGAACAACCTTCACATGTGGAAATGATCAATTAGGAAAGTGGAGAAATCTTCCGGGTATTAAGATGGCCTGAAATGCTTTCAACTTCTCTGGTTCTAATTTCGTGCCCAGCCTAAGTTGAGCTCAAACTGAGGTCTAAATGTTCGTTTCCTTCCATTTGATTTTTTTTCACAGATAGAAAAGGGTGTTTGCACCATTGTGGGCGTCGGTGCAGTGCATTTGCCTACCAGCAAATGGAGACAGCTTCTCATTCAATTTAAATTAAGTCTTGGACATGCCTGAACCAGAAATGGACTTGCTGGAGACTGTAGCAGATCAATGCACGCAAAGTCACTCACAGTATGCTTGTCAGGAACTGCAAGATCTCCACTTGCGGTGGATCTTTATTTGGCAAGGGTGATCACAGATGTGGGTGCTTGGAGATCGCCTTCCACACTGATACTTTGTGTCCGTGTCTAAAATGACTAGTTCAGTTGAACATTGCTGTTGGTTATCATAAAGATCTTGAAAATCTTCAAGACACACACACAAAATGCACATGCCCATGTTTTTGTTTGTAATGCACACATCACACAAACCAAGCACATTACATTGCGTGCCATTGTTTTTATTTTGGAATTTACCCAGGAGCCATCGAATGTTCATTTGAGACACAAATTGTCAGTCAAGTCTGAAGTATGGATTCCACATACGTACGGTTGTCTCTAAGGGAGTGCCATTTCAGAAAATGACGAGTCTATTTGCTCATGGAGGCTATGTTCTGTATTTTACTGGAAGAGGCCATCTGTTAATTTCTGTCCTGGCATCACCTCTGTTTTATATACCTCAGAGACTTATAGTTCCCAAAATGGTATGAAAATACCTCCGGATTGCTGCCCATTAAACATGAAGGTAGACCATATTTATTGTTGTCCTGCTGTGAAAGGTGAGATAAATTGCACCAGTTAGAAAAAGATTTTGACTTTAGGCATTTTAAATTCTGCTTTTGCCAGGTAGCTGTCCTGTTGAATGAGGTTATAAGGGATTTCAAACCAATGATGACCCCACTCTTTGTGAATCTGAATTTCCCCCCTTCTTAAACGACCATTAGAAGATTTCTCAGCAGTGAACAAAGATGATGGATGATAACTACAAATCATTTCAGAGAATGCGTTCATGCCAATTTCAGAAATATGACGAAACTGAAAATTAGAACTTTCACAATCAAAGTTAAAAAAATAAACCCAAAGCAACATTTTATCATTACATTTATCATTGTGTTTTTAACGCCACCACCGCCGCCGTCAGCGCCACAAAACACAGCTTACCTACAGATACAGTATGAGCCGGTCTCATCATGCCAGTAGCGCAGCCCGCAGTTAGGGAACGCGACGTCGTCCACGTGGTTCTGACACTGTGTATGTGACACTCGAATCCCAGAGGGCATGTTCCCAACAGATGCTGCCGCTAGACAAGCTTTGCCGTCTACAGTCCCAATTTTAAAGGAGAGACATACAAAGAAAAGAAAAAAAGCCCGACCTTTTTATATCCCTGACAGCTCATTACTGCGGAAACAACCCTGGCCTGGCATCACTGGCCTGCCCTCCTCACGGGGGGGGAAAAAAAAAAGAAAAAACGTACAATAAAAAGTGGGTGTGGAGAGAAATGAGAATGCACAATTAAATACCCCAAATGGGTCCTTAATTAAAAGATAACTAGCTGCAGAGAGGGAATGGGCTGCCTTCGTTTTGGGGGTGACAAAAGCCATGCACGTGTGCTGCTCAAAAATACGGTATAAAGTGAAGACCGGTTATCCTGGGCACAACAAACAGATGAACTCATTTGGCACAAATAGGTTCAATTGCTGGCTGGTGTCACCATTTGGCACACTGATTATTTGTTTTTAAGTCCTTTGTTCACATAGCCAAAGTAAGAAGGTGATAGGGTGATGTGAGCTGGGAAAGGATGTGCTGGAGTCATTCCCAGCATAGTCAGATCAAAGGCAGCTCCAGATCGAGGGAACTTCAACCTAGTGTGAGTCTGAACATCTGTAAGATCGTAAAATACATGGGGGGGACAAAACTGGAAGGAAGCCAGACAACGGGAACACATCCAGCGCTATATACGCTACAGCGGGGACGGGCAACTTAAATGATGGAGGGGACCATCATTTTGCATCAGCGCTACTGGGGGACCACATCGAGTCGGGACCACACACACTTCCTCATCAGATGTATGAGAAAATTGACATTTTAAGCTATCGCATTTGTGACAGCTCACGAAAAGCAAACATCTGTAGCTAGTTGACAGCCACTGAAAGGCATCGGGAAAATTGGAGAAGGGAACAAAAAATGTAAACAAAACAAAAGTCAATCAGTCTATCAATGCATCAATCTATCTGGATCGCCAGGGCAGGCATTTTTTCATTTAATAGCATATTGATAACCTACATGTATATCCAACGTCACCACAATATTGGAAAAAATATCGCCTACATATCTGTGGACGTTGCTCTGTGCTTCGGTGGACGGCGCATAGAATGTTTTTTTTCAAAACTGGAAAAGACCAAGCCGTGTGATATTAATGTGGGATATTATATGCAAAGAGCCCATGGGCACACCACACCACTGAAGAGTGGTTTGGCATACAACAGTTACATTAAGTGAAAAACAGCGCACAGGGGAGGCTAAATACCACCTCTGGTCTCCACATTCAGTGTTGGCCCTATTTGGCCTAACTCGGTTTGATTGCTTTAGGGTACAGCCCACACATGTGCAGTGATTCAAACTTACACAACGCAGAAACGGTTAAACCACTTATCAATCCACACAAGGTAAATCCTGATTTAACCTACCCATATGGAACAATTTGGTATGAATACCGTAAGTCACTGAAAATCAAATCAAACTTTGTATGTCAATTAAACATTGATTTTTTTTTTTTCGATTCACCAAAAAACTATTAGGGATGCATGAATATTAATGGTGACAGCTGAATTTATTTTCTCACCTCCAGCGATGTCCAACCTAGAGAGAATGCTACGACTGGCCAGAATTGTCAGCAATGTGATTCTTTGACCTTTCACACTGCAAAATTCCCATCCATATTTATGAGGTAAATACCATGTGGAGATGTCTGAATTGGAGTTCTTGTGGACCAAAAAATAAATAAATCAAGCACCTCTATCCACTGTTCAGTAAATATTGTCCGAGCATCCGTCCCTCTAATTTTAATTTGCTTTGGGTTACAGGCTGACATGAAATCGACTTCATAAAATGCCATGACTTTTTCCATTACTTGATGCACTCCATTTTTAGATGATGCTGGAGCAGTCAAAAGCAAATGTGCGTGTGCGTTTGTGTGTGTGTGTGAGTGTTGCCCCTTTTCAATCTCAAACCCTTTCAGCTATCAAATGCATGTACTGTATGTACCTTCCGTGTTATTTTTTTTTACTAATAAAGCCCGGCGATGTTTGGAGACATCACGTATGGACGGACTGTCATACTTCACTGCACAGACTGCAGTTCAATCTTGAATCGGAATGTTTAATTTGGATAGCGCGACATGTTTTATGCTTAATTGGGTCCTCTTTGTATATCACCCTCTTTGTCTTATGCCGCACTCAGTTGTCTGGGCATGGAACAAATACAGCTAACATCTTTTCAGTCCATGTTGTAGCAGACAGCTAGTTTTCTAAACATATGCACCAATTAAAAAATTCATTAATACCCATGATGTTCTCTCATAAATCATATGTTGTATCTGGGCAGCTGGTCTAACTGTAATTATTACGGAGCGAGAAACAGAACTATTTGATTAACTGTCCTTTACTTCCCTCGTCCCTTTCAAAAAAAATCACTTCCATGTTCAACCTTTATTAATAACAACACATTTGATTGTGACATGAAAACATGTAAAAAAGAGAAGGCAATGAGCCACATTCAATGGCAAATCTACATTTGGTTATTTCAATGATGTTTATCGTCATCGCAAAAGCTTTACTCCAATTCTTATTCATCTATTTCAGCAGCAGTCTTTCTCCATTATCGAAATGTTTCAGTTCACTATTGCTTATATGTGTAATTTAAAGCAATAAACCTTGTATTAAAGTACATATGTTGTTATTTATTGATTTATGTAATGCGGGTATGTGTTTTGCCTTACAGACGATGTTGAATGTGCCGCGTGGCCCAACGGGTTCTTGGGAAATCTATTTGTGCGCATTAACAAACCCGGGGCAAAAATCCGCTCTGTGGATTGACGGAAAATATATTACCTTTAATGCAAACCCAATCATCAATGGCATACACATAAATTATTGAGTGAATTTCAGTCTCACAAAAGCTGGTTGAAAAACAAATGTGAATAATTTATTCTAGAAAGAATGGATTTCTAAACATGATAAGTATAAGGACCCATCCGTTTTTGAAGAATTGGGATCATATGAAAACTCAGAAGCTTAATGGGTTTGCAGGTCTCGAGTCTAGGGGTCCGGCTATTATTTTTCAATGGATCAGGGGTCAATGAAGAACCAGCAGAGAATAGTTACCATGTACTTGATGACACCAGCTCAAAATATCGACTCAAATCCACCACGACACAAACAGAAATATAACCACTATCCACTTTTGTTCCACTCATGAAGGTCAAATCAGCTGTAAGCACTCCCTGCAATGAAAACGACTGGAGGCCAAACTGCAATTGTCTGCCAGCAATTTGCCAATGAGCCAGCCATTGACAATAAATAGAATGGCAGAAGTTTTGATCGCTCGGCCAGAGTAATAAATAAGAAAGAGATTTCTAATACAGCAAATACGTTGGATGTTGAACATGAATTATTCACAATTACTGTGGTCACTTATTCAAGGTGACTTGATAGCAATACAGTAATACATTTGTGTTCTCTCTCAATCATCAAAATGAAATCGACAAAATCCGTTAAAGGGTATATGGTCAGTAAATATTGCCCGTACATCCGTCCCTCTTATTAGGAACACATACAAGCCACCATGTGTCACAATTGTCATCCAAATTTTGTCCAGGTTTTGTCCAATCTTGTACACGTTGTTCCACTGACAAAACAACCAGTATATACGGTATTGTTAAATCGTAATATACGACTAAGTCTTCAACATTGTAAACACTAAATAAAGCCACATCCTCATGGACAATTTCTTTTGATGTGCACACATCAGATAATATCCTGTGGAAGAGTTACATCAAGGCAGGCACCAGTCGGGCTCCGCAGGTGAAGAGTAAAGTGAGGGAAGTCCAAGACAGACTTTGAGAAGATCAGTCAAGAGTGAAGCCAAGAAAATCTGACAAACTTGGACGGCAGCTGAAGAAAACTACTAAAAAGAGGTATTTGATGGAGTCACGTGATTGTCGGGCTATGCTCCACTTCGGAGTCAAAAGGACCAAGAGAGAGCTGGTGACATCACTTTGATTACTAAAACAGTTATGATCAAATCCCTAAATATTGTGTCCAAGTAAAAAGGAAAGTGTTTGCATGTTGTTGTTTCTTTTTTTTTTTTTTTGCAAATAATGATTCTCCCGCCAACGCGCTGTGTGGGCAGACGTCTCGCAAATGATTTGTTGCTCTTCAAGCAGGGCATGGGCCATGTAAGCTCTGTATCAGAGTTTGTATTATCTCACATAATGTGGCGCAGTTATTTTCCCTTGTTAAAGGCATAATTACTTGTTAAACTACGACTGCCACACAAATCAGACAATAATGAGCTCAGCCACGGTTTGGTTTGGCAACTGTATGTGTGTTCCAAATGTCATCCTATAAACACATGAATACAGGAAGCACATTAATAGAGGTACCGGCACAATGACTAACAGTGTTTATTCCAGGTACGGCATGTTCCGGGTTTGGGATCAGGCACGCTTTCGACATACCGAGACAGTTATTGAAAAACTGCCGTCAGTTGTTTACATTTGTGGCGATGCTGCCTTTGGTGGGATAATAAGTCAAGGGCTTCTCCATCGATGCCCCCACCTGCTGACCTTACAACCAAGCAGCTGGTGTTAACCTTTGACTGGCAATGCTGGATTTTATTATTTGTGGGCACACAGTCTTTTGCCCGCTCTCTCCGTCTCACTTGTTATCCTCAAGGCAGATGGAGGAAAAAAAAAAGTGTATGAATATATTGATACCAACTGGATGTTGCAGTTGCTGCTGATATCGTGATGTGTACAGTTCGGGAATGGTGAAACCTTAACTGGAAATAAAGTCACCTCTGTGGTTCTGTCACCTTCTGTGAAATGGAATGAACCATTAAAAGAAGCATGTTAAAAAAAAAAATCTTGCAACAACAGTTTCAAAATGATCAACGTGGCTTCTGCTCATTATGTGATACCTGGGAAATAAGGACATACGTTTCCTCTGCTGTTAGGCGAGGATGTGTTTGCAAGATTTCTCGGATTCTATCGCGTCGCTTTGAACTGAAACATAGCTGGGGCTATTATGATATTAGGTTAATGTATTCTCTTTGATGATTGTAAGCCAGCGAGTGGCTTGATCCAATGCTGATTGTTGGGGAGACCCTTCGTTATTTATGGTATAATGTACCGATGCTGGAACGTTGTGCTACTTATCCTTTTCTCAGCTTTGGGTTTGAGGGTAAATAATTAAAACAACTGGGTCAACTGAGGATCAAACTTTTTACTTGCTGACAGCAGTTCATCGGTATGTTACAATGTTAGCTCATTCCTGAGAATGCGCTCTGTGAAAAGGCTTTTTTTTTTTTTTCATGATTGGAAGAGAGTAATAAATAAGTGGTGAGACTTCTCCGCTTGGCCTACAAAAGAAATGCTTGAGTTCAAAGACAAGTGGGTCATTTTGCATCTTAAATAGTGCCAGCAATCAGATGGTTAGAAGGAGGGGGAAAAAAAGAAATTATTTCTGGGCACAAAGATGAATAATTGCTCCAGGTTGAAGAGGAAAACTGATTATTGTCATCGTGAGTATCAAGGCGGTTTCTGTTTCGAATGCCTGACATATTTATCCAAGCCATTCATTCATGTAGAATCTGTCAGGGCGACACGTTGGGGCTATCAGAAACCTTCTTTTTATTAACCTATCACTCTGTTGTTTGACGTTAAACGATGACGGAATTGTATCTCAAGAGAAACACTGCGCATTTCCCACCTTCTGTTGTTATGCCCGTGTTCGATTTTTTTGGTATTGTCTTTGCCATTATCACAGGTGTCTCATTATTTCTAAGTGATGAATAAACACACAACACGCTGACAGCTGAGTATGCGGACTGACAAAGAGGACAGTCAGAAAGAGCACATCCCAAAGGCGCAAAGCGGCTTCTTTTCTCTTTTACAAACAAACAAGCACTTACTGTACATCTCTTCTCAGCATCCTGTCTCACAGTCTTGTTTCCTAGGCAACCGTGTCAGATGAATCGAGAGGGCAGCGGACAACCTTCGGGGAGCCGAGCCTCTATCATTCGAAGTTTGTCTCGCTCGATGTCATGTGACAACTGTTGCCGTGGCAACCAGGTAGGAGGGCAGCTTGGGTATCGGAATGATCAAGGGAAAATATCAGGGCTTAGCAGAATTGACGAGGGAATGCAAATATGCGATAGCCAATAAACAGACCATAAATTCATTTCTCATCATTCGTCAATTGGACGTGCTTAGTTATATCACAAACAAACAGTTGGTGAAGAAGAACCCAGCAAACAAAAAGACTGTCATTCCTGGTTAAATGTCTCCTAACTCTGTAAATATTAGTTAATTAAAGCTCTAATGGTGGAAAAGGACAACATAATTTTCAAACTGAGCGTGTGTTTTTCTTGTCCACTTGAAAGAGCATTAATCACCAGCAGCAGCGGAATCACAAAACCGATTTAATTTTGTGAGCAGGTGGCCTTAAAGCCTTAAAGGTCTTTTGGTCTATGATAAGCATTTGGCCTTTCACAGCCTTTGAGCACCCACAAACAAAGAACCAACCCCAAACCTCTGGGCTGAACAAAATGGTTGACTTTTCTAAGCCTTTTAGTCTGCACAAAGCTTTTGGAAGGCATCCATCAGATAAGAGATACCCACGGGTGTCCTTTTGATTAAAAACCTGACAGCAACCAAATTGGCATTATACAGGTCGCATACGAGGACAGTCTGTTTTGTTTATTTTGAAAGATTTGTATGCAAGTAGTAAATTACAGAGTCACTTTAAAAAAAAAATGTAAAAAAGAATAATTGTCAAAAACCTTGGCTCGTTCCAATCATTGACGCGATCCGTGAAATATGACATTACAGCAAACACAACCTCGTTCCATCGTGTATATCTGCGCCAGAAAACTGATCTATTTTTAGCCATGTCAGATGTCCTGTGGGTAAAAAGCCTTTACACTGACAGGCGGAACTTCAGCCTCCGCGCGCCCGACCATCCAATCACAAAGTAATAGCGTTTGTGTTTTATTTATTTATCAATTTATTTGTTTTATTTTTTTGACTGGTAAAAAGTCAGAATACTATTTTATTGACATCAAAGAAAGAACTTGATCCGACATGTGTTATTTCATTTTAATTATCTCTTTCATTCAAAGTAGCTTTCAATCACTACGCGTAACTTCCATGAACTTTCTGCTATGCACATTCGGCCAATCAACTAGCGCAACCGGTGTACTCTCCAGTCCAGTCAGAAATGATCAAACAAGAACTTTTGTGACATTTGTGATGCGGCGAATGAACTCTGGTGTCTACCAAACGGGAACTAGATCTGCTCGAAGAGATGCTTGCAACCAATCAATTGTAGAATTGAAGCCAACGCAGCTGAAACGGTAACATTCCTGTGCAAAGACGCATGTTGCAACAAAAAAGCAGAAGGAAAGCAAAAAATGTTTACGAGCTAAATGCAGTATAACGATAAGAGCCAACCGATATACTGTCCAGAGAAATGTCAACAAGCAAGACGTCGACCCCGCAATACCCATACGGTTGCAGATCTCTCTGCCGATACCTCTCCTTATCCTCATCAAGACAAACTGCTTTTTTACTCAGCACCTCCTTGTTTTACCCGTGGAAGAAAATGGCCACGAGAAGCAGGGACTTAAATGTGACCTTTTCATGATTCCTGCAGGGTTGACAGTGTTCATTTATTCTCACCAGCAGTGTTCGTTTTGAATTTTTCATCGTTTTTATATCCTTTGGACTTTTTTTAAATTCAGTTTTCAGTTAGCTTTAATTATAGTTTTGACCACATGTGTGTGTATGTATGTGTGTGCATGTGCTTTTAGTAGTATGTCTACATCAGTATATCCACCCATTTTCAACACTGCTTATCCTGAAGACGGTCCCAGATGATTTTGGGCGAGGCGGTGGTACACCCTAAATTGGTATGCAGCCAATTGTAGACAACAAATACTCTACACGAAATGCAAACCATTTATAATCACATTAGACAAAGCTGTATGGTAAAGTAGGCTAATAATATACATTATGGATAATTCGTGAATCACTTTTATTGGGAGAATAATTTAGCCAAGTTTGTCCTCAAAAGAAAAAAATAAAATACATCGACTGTGGGTTGGCTATCTATGAGCTGAGGATCGATTCGCACACCAGCAAGACTTCACTATGCAAGTCTTGATTTTTAATAAATGATAAAAGTGGACATGTTTCTGATTTTTTGACACTCATCCTGTATTGTAGTGAGTGCTGCATTAGTGTACAGTATGCCTTCACGGGGTTCCAGGAATACATCTTCCTGCCACGTTCTCACTCGGGGGCCATACTCTCCCGTGCGCTCAATTCAGAAAAGGCGAGCAACAAACTTGAGAACTGATTAAAGTACTTTTGTTGGATTTATTAAATAAAGTTTGTAAAATGAACATGTCGCTTCAAAGTGGCCTTTAAAATACGCTACACACACATCACCGGCAACTATTAGTATAACTTCCGGAAGCTACTACCACGTTCAAAGTGTGACATATTTTCCAAATGGATCGCTGTGGAATCCACACATCTCATACACACTCCATGATCTGGGAATTAGGGACACCCAACAAAATTCAATCAGTCATGCCCTGTCAGTGGTTGAGCACAAATTTCCAGGTTATGTGCGGTGGGTGTGTCAAAAGTCCAGAGAGTGCGTACGCCAAGTGAAATAAAAATGGACGTGCACAATTTTTAAAACCAGGATAATGTAGATGTAATTTACATCAAAATGTTAGGGGTACCTCTTAAACGGACGTGTCAACAACCATAGCACAAAAATACAGTATTTTACGCATTATAAGGCACACGTAAACACATAAAGTCTCAAAATCCAACAGTGCGCCTTATAATCCGATGCGCCTTGTATATGGATCAATATTCTGATTTTCTTGGACGTAGTCTTTCAAGTGTTCTGCGTTTTGTTACAGCTGCAGTGGTTGTGAAGGCTCTCAGTAAATAAAGCTGTAGTGTATTGTATTTTATTCCTTTTAGCATAGGTCCATCTAGTGGATGCATAACGCAAATGCAGCCACTATTGTAGCTTCTATTTTATGCGCCTTATAAGGCGGTGCATCCTATATATGAAAGCAGTTTTAAAATAGGCTATTCATTGAAGGTACACCTTATAATCCGAAGCGCCTTATAGTGTGGAAAATACGGTATGAACATAACATCATGGAAGAGGAATACAATAATAGCATACCTCTTTGCGAGGTACTGTATGTCTGATCACGTAAACCTCAAACTCCTGTTATTTACAAAACATTTAGTTTTTCGTGGGAGCTAATTGGTCTTCAATTATAAATGTGCGCTGCTGCTGTCTTTCATTTCTGCCCCATGAGTCCATGAGGGCAAAACTGCGGTTGGCTTACTTATGACAAGCGACTGTCCTTGGTACTTCACTTCCTCCTCAGGGAGAGTAAAGACTGGTGGAAGAAAGAATTCACAGACATCCAACAAAGAGGGAACTTCAGAATTTCTCTGTGACCACATAAATCAAATTAAGACTTTGACATACACAAAAGTGTGTATTGGAAGTGTTCATCCGATTTTTCATAATTGGATATATTTTCAGATGTTATATAATATACTTATTGATATACTTTTTGTTCTTATACTTCTCCCTTTCATAATTTTGCTGCTGTTGATTGGGAATGTCTCCATTGTGAGACGAATAAAGGTTTTCTTATCTGACGGTTTAATCTTTTTTTTCACATGATACAACCATTATAACACTAGAACTGGATAATGATCACAGTTTTATGGTGCATGTACAGGCTCTGTGTCTGAATAGACGATGCCGAATAATGAGTTTGAAACAACGGTTGCCAGATTCTTTGTCATCTTGTTTTACACTGCTGTGTGTTTTCCGCTTTGAAACAAATCATGTACAGTATGGTCATCAACTGGAGCTCGAAAAAAAACATACTTCCTTTTAAAAATGGTGAGTGAAAATAACAAGAAATCCCAACTCAGTGAAAGTAATTTCAGCCAGCTTCAAAGGATGAACAAGGAAATGTGGTTTCCTGTATTATTCTCATTCTCTGCCTTGTTTTCTCTCTCTTTTTTTTTGTGCTTTTTGGAACAATGTTTCGAAATGGACACCAAGGAGAAGAGAAGAATATTGAATATCAACAGCAGGGAGCACATCGGAATATTGGTTAGCATCACTGCCTCACAGTCAGCAGATGCAGATTTTTGTTGGCACATCTCAGTGTGGATTTTGCCTGTTCTCCTGATGCTTACGTGTTTTTTTTAAATGCTTTTAAATGTAAATGCTTTCTCACACACAAAAAAAAAAAAAATCTTTGATTTATTTATTTATTTTAAGACTAAATTTCCTTTCAGTGTGAATGTCTGCGTGAATGTTTGGTTGTCTCCACCTCTCGTCGGCTGAAGTCAGCGGGGCAGAGGTTCCAGCTGACACACAACTCTAAGGAAGATGAAGCAATATATCAAATGGTATGACGGATGGATAAATCAGGCAAAATCGGACTCATATTCCCAGCAGGAAAGACTTCTTTTTTTTTCTCAGTGTCAGTTTTAGTGGCTTGTTTATTTGGAGTTGATTGCGAAGAGTCAAGTGGCTGAATCTCCCTGCCGGTGAGTGACATGAGGCCCACATCCGTGCGCGCTGATCAACCGGGATTAGCACTGAGTGAAGATCAATGTGTATTGATAGGTTAGCATCTCACACTGCCATTTGCTTGTGACTTGTTAACAAAAGGTGTTACAGGCAATGTGTCAGACAACGTCCACCAGGACTGGTGTCACAACAGATTCATTTTAAACCCAAATTAAAACCTACAAGTTATCCCTTTCACTGTCAGCCAGCATATCAAAAAAGAAAGCCTGCAGCATTTTCCCAGCTCAGTGCATGAGAAGAGGGGAGCTGTGGCTGAACAACTCCATTTGGCTTTACCTTGACAACAAGCCTGCTCGCATTGCCCGGGGCATCTGATGAGTTTCTGGCCGAGAAGAACATCTCCGTGCTGGAGCAACAGCCCAACTTACCCAACCTGGTCGCTATGTGTGATACTTTCCACCTGGGTAAGCTCAAGGGGCTCCTTAAATGGAACTGTTTTGAAGATGTGTAGGAAATCAAGATGGCTGTGACAACAGAGGTGCGTAGGTTGTGTAAAGAATCCTCCCAGCAGTGTATGAAGGTGTGGGTAGGGAAGACTGGAAATTTGTGGAAAGGACCGAAACATCACATCTTTAGGTGACAGCTGTCCCGAAACTTTCCTGACACTTAACATCAAATCAGAACACACACGATAAGTTTGTGGCTGATGTTATGTTGTACTTGTTTGTTAAAAATGAGGCGGGAGACGCATTCATTTCCACTCTTGGTTATATTTATTTGTATGATATTTGTATTTTCCTCAATATAAGGAGCACCTAAAAGCATTCCATTTTCTCAAAAGCCGACAGTGGTCCTTATAATCCAATGCGCGTTATATATGGCTCAATATTCTGATTTCTTGGACATTGTTTTTTAAATGTTCTGTAAAGCACTTAGTCACAGCGGCAACGGTTGTGAAAGCTCAATCTAAATAAAGCTGTATTGTATTGTATTGTATTATATTTCCTTTAGCATAGCTCCATTTAGTAAATGTATAATGCAACCACAGCCACTATTGTAGCTTCTATTCCATGCGCCTTATAAGGCGATGCACCCCATATATGAAAACAGTTTTAAAATAGGCCATTCATTGAAGGTGCGCCTTGTACTCCAAAGTGCCTTATAGTGCAGAAAATACGGTATGTATGTGTATATATATATATATATATATATATATATATATATATATATAATTTTGCATATGTGAAAATTGGCTCTCCCAAAATTTCGACAAAGATACATGAGTTTGCAGAGCTAGTTGTCAATGTGTTCTCTTGAGGTTTGAGAGAAAAACAAGCAGCAACAAAACAATAAAATAACCCCACCAAACAGAATACTCAGTCTGGTAAATGTTTCATTAAGCTAAAAACAAAACCGTATGAGATATTGTGGACAGTGAAGTGGAACAATAGGGGAATTTAACTCAACATGGCTTCCAAATCTGACAATAGAGGTTGATGAGCTGAATCAATGACTAATTAAAATGCAGGATCGTCGGTTGGGACGAAAAAATGTTTCAAAAGAATGAACCAGTGAGCGTGAATAATCAAGACAGTCATGTGAAACACAATCATAGAAAACAAAGGATACATACCTCTGTAAGTCTTGTTATTGATTATCATTAGGAGAGAATTCATTTGTTTTTGCAATCAGGCTTCTTAACACAATGTATTTTAATTGCGGTTTTAATTGTGATGCCCTAAGAACTGTTTGTTTTGACTATAACAAGGGAATATATATATATATATATATATATATATATATATATATATATATATATATATATATATATATATATATATATATATATATATGGTTTTTCCCCCCAGTTATTAGAGGCATGTTATGAGACATTTTCTTTGGCTGACCGGGTTTATCCTTTTACATTGATTATTCCATCAATGAATGTCTTCACTCAGTTTGAGTTTTGCCTCTGCAAACAATCCACACGAAAACCACCGCGACAAAGGCAATAATGCTGGACTTCCATGGGCACATGCCAAACCTTTACCAGCTATTCATAGATGAGCTCAATGTAGAGAACATTCAGACCTACAAACACATGGACCTTTAAAGTTCAACGGTAACTTTGACTGGTCTACAAGCACAGATGCTCTCGACAGCAAGGGACAAAGCGTGCTCTATTTCCTGAGGAGACCGATTCCTTCAACATATGTCAAAAACTGCTCCAGATGTTTTCGCAGACTGTCGTCCCAAGTGTCCTCTTCGATTGTGTATTAGAGGAGACGATAACAGGAAAAAAGATGCGACATGCCTGTACAAGCTGGCTGTTATTGGAGCAGAGCCAAACTACTTAACTGGACCCTCCTAGAAGTGCTGTGCATCTTGGACAACAACAACCACCCACCACACGACACGGTAATCAGTTTGAGAAGCACGCTCAGGAGTGCGCGACATCCACATACTTGCCTATTTACTATAAAGGATTATCTTATTTTATCTTATCTTATCTTATCTTATTGCCTCTGACTCTCCCAGTACACCAAAATAAAACTCTTTTACCTGCTGTAAGATTACTTCCTGTACAATATGTTTGTAATATTATATAACTGCTATTTCCCCTCCTGAATACCAACATATCCCCTGAGACCAATAAAATATCCACCAACCTACTTAGCGAGCCCAAATGTTTCCAGTCCTTAGCAAAAAAAAAAAAAAAAAATACCTCACTTTTGCAATGTAGGTTTAAACTTGAATGAATGAAGGAGACAAAGACTCCACTTTATTTCAGAGGCTGCATTTGCTTACCCAACACTCTTGTGTAACATTCTACTTTTCAGTTCCACATGGAGTTGTAGTTAGCACACATAGGATAGACATAAATTGAGGTAAACAGTTGTTCTACCAGCTGTCGGGGTTACTGCTACCCTTTGTCAGCACACTTGGAATTAAGCAGACACATGGGCTGGTGACCCTTGCTGTGAGGAAATGTGTCCGGAGGAAGCCATAAATAATAGGGTATGTGAGTAATGAAGTAGTTGTTTTCAGCATTGCTGCCCATCCAGGAAGAGGAAAGATGAGGACCTAAAAAGCTACAAATGGTATTACAACTGATTAATGGGCGAATATTGTTTTTATTAGTCATCATAGGGCGGCATGGTCGTCAATTGGTTAACATGTCGGCCTCACAGTGCAGAGCTGCAGGGTACAATTTCGGCTCCGGCCTTGCTGTGTGGAGTTTGCATGTTCTCCCCGTGCCTGCGTGGGTTTTCTCTGGGTACGCCAGTTTGCTCCCACATACCAATAATATGCATGGCAGGTTAATAGAACACACTAAATTGTCCCTCAATTTGAGTGTGAGTGCGGATTTTTGTTTGTCTATATATGTGTGCCCTGTGATTAGCTGGCAACCAGTCCAGGGTGTCCCCGCCTACTGCCCGAAGACAGCTGGGATAGGTTTGTGTGGATGAACGGATTAGAAAATGGATGGATAATCATCATATGTTTTTCAGTGTAGCTTCATTGTCATTTGAACAATTCCACTGTACTGATAGAGAACTCCTGATATGACCATCGATACGATCATACAGTCAACTAACTGTAGTACAGAGTAAATATGTCGGGACGAGAACGAAGCTCATACTATCTCACCACACCGAGGTATGTGTTTGTTTTCTCCCCAAAAAGCGCACCACAGCAGAATAAGAGTAGGATTGATCTATTAGTGCATGACACAGAGCACGTGTCCTTTTTTAATACAACCACTGGACTCCAACAGCTTTATACGTCTTTATTTCTCCACCCAGTGGCCATTATACAAGGCTGCTGTGCTGCGCTTCTTGTCTGAATGCGTAATGAGGCTTGTTAATTGTAATCGTCGAGCATTATTGTACACCACAACAGTATCAAGGAGCACTTGCACCAGCAGTGTATTCCTTGGTGGAAGAACAGGACTACTCAAGTGTTTCTTTGCTTCATTAAGACCTGCTACCATGGAGACGAGGTATCAAACCAGTTTAGCCGCCTGCACCTAGCACAGCATTAATTGCAACATCTTGTGAGTCTGTGGCCACACAGACTGAACGTGATGGCAATGCAATGAGGCGTGGCCTCATGAACAGTGTTATTGTGTTGGAACAGCAAGACAGTTGCTCTAACTCTCCTAACCTCCCATGTGAGATTCATTCACATTACCGAAGTATTGGTTCTTGTCAGTAGATTAGACTCTCCAACAATCTGGCCAGTATTTTGCATATTTTGTTGATTTTATAATTGACCCTAATGTCATCATTTGCTTGTCCGATCAATGACATCATTGAGAATTGAGACATTACGGCTGCAGGGATTTCCACATAGACATTCCAGAGTACCACAAATGAATTTTGTACGCCACTGACAGATTTTGGTGCTACCTGTCAGTATGTAACCGTTGTATTCGCTTTCTTTTGCTGCACAGAGATTGTGTGTGCTCCTCGGGTGGTCTTTGTGTGTGTCTGTGTGTGTCGATACTGTACTGCTTTCCTTTCTGGTACGATTCTGCAAATACAGTGCCTTGAATGACTGAAGTATCAAGCGAGAGGTGTCAACGGCTCACACCAGTGTTGGTCCCACATCACTCCGGCAAGCATTTCCTTCTCTGGGGCACGGTAAAAATTGTTCGACATGGGCAAAAAGGCTACAGAATACTTCATAATCAGTAAGAACAAGTACACAAGGGTAATAGACATTGCTCCACCTTCTGATCGGATCAGTGATCGTATTTTTTAAACTTGCCGATCAATGATCGGCTCCCAAAATCCAGATTGCGCAAAAACTAAATGTACCAGCATTGTAGCCCTCAAAATGTTTCCGTCCATTGTGTTGAAACCAGTCGATTTGTAATATAAAATGTGTTTTCTACTTTCAGTTTCAGTTGCTGTACCGATTGACTTGAAACGTTCATCAGCTGCAACTGTAATAGCTAATGTTTAAATTTAAAAACAACAACAATAGCAACAACACAAGATTCAAACCATGAAGAGTAAATAAAAATGAACCACAGTTGTTTACAAAATTAGTTTGTTTGGGGTTTTTTTTTAGTGCCAATGTGTGTGTTTCTTCGCATCTCCAGCACAATGTTTCCAAACACCCTTAATCTATACTCCAATTCACCCAAGTGATAATTCAATATGTGTGTGTCTCTGTGTCACATCCTTAGTCCTGCTGATGGCACAAAATCACAACACTCTTGAGACACTAAAGGACTCGCACAAAAGCACACGGTGTCACATTGCTGCCGTTCTTCTCCCACGCAGAGACCCAGCCAAGCTGTAAAATCGATTACGCAGTTGCAGTCCACGCACTCACGAAATGAAAATCAAACATGGTAGATATAATTACTTTGAAAAATTAAAAAATATTAAAATTTATTTTTGTTGTACACCATTTAGTAAAATTAATGAGCAGCCTGAATCATTAAGAAACTGCAATGACAAATATGTGCTCCCTTAGCCACTGGAAATGCAACCTTATAATGGCCAAATATGTGTCTGAAACAATTTCTTAATTTCCCCCACCACCCGTCAGGCTGCCACACCCCTCTGTTTGGCACATATATTCGTAAATTTGACTCAGTTTAAGTCAGTGCCGCACCAGCTACAAATCTCAGCGGACGTCAAATACCGTATACACAGTACTATATGTGTGTACCCTCGTGGGTAGCTCATCTGTCACGACTTTGGCTTTGAAAGCGGAGGAACACTTGTCGGTCCCACTGCAGACTTACTAAATAAGTAAATAAATAAATAAACACAGAGATAGACCTACTTGTTGGAGAGAACGACTGCACTGTTTCCTGATTATGGTTGAGTCCCCGAAACAAGACAACATCTGAAGTCAAAGATTTATTGAATTTGGTTTCATAAATATACTAAACCTGTCGAGGTGTTTCACTCACTCATGTGGAAGGAATATCTCCTTTTTCAAATGCATGAATGAGTCAATGATTTGTGCATTTGTAAATCAAATTAATATATTCATTTGTGGTATAGAATCGGTTCGTAAATGTATAAATGAGTCATTGAAAACATTTCTACTCTCAAAATGTCAACTCCATGGCAGTGGGTGGTACATGCTTACATTTTGGCCCTCGAGGGGTAAAGATTAGGGTTGTCTTTTTAATACAGTGATATCTCATCACTTCCTGCTTCAAGTTTCGCAGGGTTTTCTCCCCCCCCCAAAAAAAAATTGAAACAAATACATAAATAAAATAAAGAAATACATCCATATCGGCAACCATATTGTGGAAAAAATGCATTGTTTCATGTTGTTAAGCGACAGAGGTTTCCCTGCATGCCGAACAAAGAGCTGATGCGACTCAGAGGCTGTGGGCATGCCTGTTCTGTACTGTACTACGAATTGAAAACATTCTAGTTTCCCTAAAGTTTTACATGACTTATACTCACTACGATCCATGAAGGGAAAATCCATTTACACTCAGGCATGTATGGAGAGATGTCAGGAGTGTCCAAACCTGAGCTGAGAATCAAGGGCCTTGCACAACAGCACCTTTGACAGCGGTAAGGATGAAGAGGAGCACCTCTCCAACGAGTTGCAATTTCTCTTCAAAGTCAGTGACCTTACAGATAAACTCCTGTCACCCCTGTGATGCATTTTAAATATGCATTTCAAAATTACATCCTGCTCGTTTTTTGCTACATGAATGCGGATGAAATCTAATTAATGCAGTCATTGCAGTGCTTGCTTGAGTGAAGTTGTTCAACTTTTTTTTCCACATCCTCATCTCACACATTGTTCTGTGAAGGTGTGAGCGATGTGATCCCCTCTGCTCGTGGCATAGATTCTCTCCCTAAATGTAAACACCTACGGTGCCACTGTGCTCCTTCTAATTAAAACTCTGTCTGTCTAATGAGAGACATGCCTGTCAGACCCCTCCACTACTCATTAAATCACTTCTATTCAGGGCTGCTTTTACCCCAGTGTAAATTTGGATGTATCAACTCATCTCCTGTGCAAGTTTTCTTTTTGTTTGTTTCCAGTATCCTCTGTGAGAATTCATTGTCTTCTGTCAAATGCAGAGCAACATTTTAAACTTCGTCATCAGCATTGTTGGCCAAGCCATTATCCATATAGCATGTTTCCACTTTAACTTGGAAGTGTGGTGACGTACAACACGGAGTGATCAGTGATCCATTTACACTGACTGATCCAAATGAAGTTGAAATTCCACAAAATTGCATAAAAGACAAAGTCATCGTGAGACTGGTGTCAACGGCTGTTAAAACTGTGAAAGTACTGTATTTTCCGCACTATAAGGCGCATCTAAAAGCATTTAATTTTCTCAAAAACCGACCATGCATCTTATAATACTTATATATGGATCAATGTTCTGATTTCTTGAACGTAGTATTTTCAATGTTTTGTAAAGCACCTTGTTATAGCTGCAAGGCTTGTGAAAGCTCTCGATAAATAAAGCTGTGTATTTTATACTATTGTATTTCCTTTAGCATAGCTTCAGCTCGTGGATACATCAGGCAACCACAGCCACTATTGTAGCTTCTATTCGATGAGCCCTATAATGCAATGTGCCCTCCATATGAAAACAGTTTTAACATAGGCCATTCATTGAAGGTGCGCCTTTTACTCCGAAGCACCTTATAGTACAGAAAATACGGTACATCACGTGAAGTTTTGCGACACGAGTTTTGGGTTCGTTTTATACAATATTTTAAAAATGTGTTCATACCCCGCGAACATTTTCACGTTTTACCACCTTAGAACAACAAGTGTCAGTTTTGGGGTTTTTTTGTTTGTTTTTTTAACGGATTTTAGATGATTGACCAACACAAACTATCAGATAAATGAAGTGGAATGAAAATGATACCTTATTTTCAAAATTTTAAACACATGAACAATGTCATGTGCATTTCTATTCAGCTCTATTTTGTCAATCATTTGTGGAACCAGATTTCTCTGCAATTACAGCTACAAGCCATTTTGGGTATGCCACTACCCTCTATGCTCATTTAGACACCAAGATTTTGTCTCTTTCTTCTATCTAAACTGAAAACTCAGGCTCACCCAGATTGAATGGAGAGTGTCTGTGATGAACAATTTTCAAATCTTTCCACAGATGCTTCAATATGGACTTTGACTATTCCATTCCAACCCATGAATATTATTTGATCTTAACCCTTCCATTGTAGCCGTGGCTTTGTTTAGAGTCATTCAAATGCTGGAAGATGTCTAAAGTCTTTTGTATCCTCCAGCAGGTTTACTTACAGGATTGCCTTATATTTAGCGCCATTCATTTTCCTATCAACACCAGTTCCCCTGTACCTGTTGAAGAAAAGCAATCTCCTAGCATGATGTAGCCACCACTATGTTTCAACGTAAGATACGAGTAAGGAGTAAAAAGTATGTCCAGGTTAGTGAGCAGTCTTAGTTTTCCACCACATATGGTGCTTTGCATTTAGGCCAAAAAAAAAAAGTGGACTTTACTAAGTAGATGACCACTGAAGGCAATTGATTGGGCCGGATTGTATTAAGGGGTATCAGAGTCCAAGGGGATGAGTTACAAATGCAACACAGATTTTTCTGAGCACTTTTAGAGCTAGTATGTATGAGCGGCACGTTTAGCTTACATAGACAGGTAGGAGCAAAGAAAGTCACCAACTCATATCCTGACATCTCTCCTGAGACCCGGCCAGACAAATTTGGCCCCCACTGGCTTCTCAGTGGCCTTCACACCCAGTGGGAAAGGCCATGGATGGTTTCAAAAACAAGGTGCTGTCAGCCAGTTGGCACCATGAGGCATGGTTGGCCGGTGGAGACATCACAGAGGAGTGTGGCATTCATATCATCAAACGTGATGGACCCCAGACGCAGTCCTGTGGGGGCCATACCGTAAGCTTGAATGTCAGAGTTGGCAGCATAATCAGTCCACAGATGAACACCCCCTGCGACAGACCCGGAGAGGCAGTTTGATATGAAGTTGTCCTTGTTCGGCCTATGCAGGATGCTACTGCTGCATAGTCTGATGCGTCTGTCATGAGGGTGACCGAGGCGATGGGCGAGGGCTGTGCTAACAGAGTTCCGTTGGCAGACTCAAAAGCTTCATCCATCCCCGGGCACCGGTCCACGTCATCTTCGGGCCCTTTGCCCCGCAGGACCTCATGCAAGGGCTACATGATGTGAGCTGTGTGGGCAATGGTTCTATTGTGGCCAACTCTTCCCTAGGGTATAGCCCGGGTAACCTTCCGTTGTTAGGTACTGCTCCACGCTGTGCTTATCCACAGCCGCCGAGAATGTGGGTTGAACTTGGCAAGCAGATGTTGATTTTGATCCCAGTATTGTCTTTCCTTGGGTGGTCTCTGTCTGATATTAAAACTGGTTTGATGAACTGAAACATTTGTATGTGATATATGCAAAGAACACGGAAATCGGCAAGGGGAGCAGATATTATTTCACAGCACTCTACGTATGGTCATCAAATTATCGGGGTCCATCCGGGAGCCATGTCTCTCCCCACTATGGTATCTACCGGCTGCACTGGCACGATGCTGCGTTGAGCACCGCATTCTCTCAGCAGACGTCGGCTGGATATGGACCCTGTAATAAACAACAGCTTGCAGCCCAGGCCGAAACCCGTAGCTGATAATGACTGCCAACGGTTGCTTAGCTCGATGAAACTGCAGGGTTTGCGACACTGCTTGGCTTTGGTGCCAAAACTGGTGTGGTCAGAACACAACCCGTCGGTACTTTGGCGGCAGGCCTTCATAGCAGCAGTGGTTTCTGTAACTTCTGGGGATGACGGTGTCCTAGTTGGGAAGGTGTACAGGGACAAACTGTTGCTGGTTTGTGAGGAAAACCCTGTCAGCCTCTTCGGCAAGCTCAGGGTAGTTTTTGGGAGGAGGGCAGCTCCTGAAATACAAATGTGTAATTAACAGAAATGTAAAAAATGACAATCATATTGTATACTTTACAACCATATTGACCGTACAAAGTTTATGTGTTGCGTGAAAATAGGAAAGGTTTGAAATAAGGTAATACAGGAATTGCAGTCTTTCTGGCAGCACACACAGCAAAAATGAAAAAATTAGTATTCACTGAGGAAAGGAATGCCTTACAAATCCAGGCAGTGATTTGACTTGTGTGAATAATTCTTTGGACCCAACTGTGAATCCAGACAATGATTGCACAGACTGGCTCAAGAAGGAGAAATAAAATAAAATAAAAAATAGCTGGTGAGCTTCTCATCACGCCGGTAATAATATCCGGTAGGTCCCAATTGGGTGCCATAATTAGAGCTTTTAAAATGCTATGAGTTCAATGCCTTTGTCCAGAAGCTAGTAGTACATTTAAAGTCTAAAAGCTGTTAAAAAAAATCTGCCTTTTTTTTTTTTAATATTTTGTAGTGGTGGGGTTATTGTTGGGGAATAAATTACATTGGCTTTATGATTACATTTCTCCGTTGACCAATGAAAAGAACAAAGATGAATAGAGTCAAAAACAGGTTGATGCACAGTCAGATCTTGAAGAAATTTGAATGAAAGAGACAGGATTGTGTTATGTTGTTTCACCGGGTTCAATGTCACAGAGATTTGGATAATCAAGAATAAATGACCTAAATAACCTTCTGTCAAGAGAGTTGACAACAGATTTGGAAAGAGAAAAGAAAGATTTTCTGATAACGGCCACATGGAACATTAAGATGAGAGGAGCAATTCATATTATAAAAGTAAATTCCATCCGGGCCTCACAAGATGCAAGTCTAAGGTTGTGTTGTTGCTTGAAGCTACAAATCAAACTGCCACGTTGCTTTCATTCACATTGGAGAATAAAATGAAACACCACTGTTGTCCCTGAACACATTCTTTGAAAGACTTGAAGTCTTACAGGAAAATACAGGAGACCAGCAATCATCACCAGCCGGAAATATCACATCAAAGGAACTACATGGAGCACTGATTTGTGAGGTTTAACTTTATGTAGCTGCATGAAGAATTGAATTGAACTGCATATGCCTTATTTTATATGCCAAGTGAATGCTGATTGAACTCAAATGTGAGTCTAAAAACAGGAAAGGTCCCATAAACAAAAAATTCACAAATAAAAGCTTTTATGCTTTGAGGGGAGTGGAATTTTCAGCCTATCAACAAAAGCAAAATGTGAATTTTGGCGATGGAAAGAGAAAGAAAAGAAAAAAAAAAACTAGGAAAGGACCGGATACCACGTGGTATGATTTGAACAGAAATGACATCACATGTACATACTGTCGTCATAAAACATAGTGGCGGATAATAAATTGAAGTATGTTGGGGTGGGGGAGAATAAAAACTTTAATGTTTCTGGAATTATTAAACGGAGTGAACATAAACACGGGAGCACACCTGCATTCCGATACAGACTGAGAGTATTTTTAACATAAACATCATCTTAACGTAAATCTTCTTTGCCATCTCCTTTTCCTAATTGATCGGTGTGCGGTGAATACTGACACAATTATGACTGAGGTGCTTCCAAACCAGAAACGCCTGATCAGCAATCTGTCCATTATTATTTTGTTGACAGTCAGCCAAGTGTGTTGAGTCAGATGCTCTCATATAAAGTATGACGTCGTCTTATGGCGCAGTCGCCTCTCCTCTCAATATTGGCAAAGTAACACCAAATGGAAATGGGCACAAGTCGCATATTTGTTTTAGACATTTTCACAAAATTCGCTTAAAATTTTAAAAATGTGGATGGAAATGCGTCACAGTTTGTGCCTCACTGGTTTCTACTCCAATAATTAGGTTATATTTTAAGTAGACAAGATGAACGTCCGAGCGCTACTAAAATAATTTCCTCGGAGCTGTGTGCAGTAGTGGTACAAAAATGGCTGCAAAATGTATGTGAATTTCTCCCAAGGCCAATGAAAATGCAACTGATACAGTTAGGTAAGATGAAGGACGTATGATTTTTCACCAAGACTGCTCCCTGAAGCTCCAAAAGGGAAGAAAAAAAAAATAAATCACCCTTTGCCCGTGCCCAATGGAACTGCCCCGAACACTGCTCATATTCAAGCATCTCAGGGATTATTAAGACACCTGAAAAACAAGGTCAAAGACTTGAAGAAGAGCACCGAGCAAGTTAAACTTAACTTCCACGTTATCCCTGAGGCTCTGAAAATACTTAGAAGATAGTTGAGGCAGGCTCTATTGAAAGCTCCCCCGTTGGCATGCAAAGCTTTACTTTTGATGTTAATTCCTTGAAAGCTGTTTCTTTAGCTGGGGATTAGTGCATGAAGAGCTAGGCTTACCATACTCCAGCTAATAAAGATGAAACATCGACAACACAGGTACTCATACGTGCACTCACCCGGGAACCGCGTCTATAAGGTTACCTTAATTATCGGGAGCTCACCTCGCTTCACTAAGTGTACGAATAGGACGACACGGTGTTTGAATCTACTGTAGCGTTAAATGAGGTGGTAAAATAATGAGTTTGGTTCACATTACCTTAGTTCACGCGGTAAAGGATACTTGCGATTGTTGGCAGGCTACGAGTCTTCCCGTGTGGGTCTCTCAACCAACGAGATTGACAGTTATGAACTGTGTCCATTAGAGCTGCTGATGAGCTGCCACGTATGCTTCGGGCTGAGCAACGGTGGTAGCTAATGAATCTGTGGAAGTGGGCACGGAATCACGATGCCGCGATTCATCCTCACAGCTAAAAATCTCGGTGATTAATCGTTTTTCTTTTTCCACAAGAACATTGACCCTTTTGAAAGGGTTCGCCCCATCACCGAATCCTCCGCTTTGACAATTTCAGAAGTAAATTCATCAATCCCGTCACTGCACTCATCCGGCTTTCATACACAATGAAAGCTTTTCCGCTCTTCCCTCACTTGGCTATTTTCCAATAATCAACGTTGGAAGGATCCTTTCCGGTAACCTTTATTTGCTGAAAGTACTCTAGATGAATTTGTGGACTTGACCAGAAAGAATTTCCAGCTCATCCTGACTAATCCTTGCCATTTGTGTGAAGGAATATATCCCGGCAAAAGGTATAATTCAAATACGATGAATATAGATATTGTACTATTGATTCAACTGTGAAGATAATAATGAACTGAGTTGGATCCATATTGACAACTTGCCGACTGATAGACTATTACAAGATACTGCGTGGCTTCTGCCTGTTCAGGTCTACCAAAATAGCAAAAGAAAGAAAACTCCACCCATGCACACAGTATAACCAACAAATTGAGCTATACTTGCGCTGGGGATGAATATTGTACCCAGAGTGGCAGCTGATTGACTGCCCCATCTATGTTGTTTTTTTTTCTACTGAACAACAAATCGACTTGTTGAGGAAGATGAATACTTTTTCATCTAACCTACCCTCCAGGCTGATGAGCTTGAACGACTCAAAAAAATGGCATGACTATAGATGAGCCGTCACATGCTCAACATTTGGTGAATGGACATAAATTACATGTTCAAAGCCAGAGCTAACATCCCTTTTAGAGCAAACATAGTATTGTTCAGACAATAATAGATTTGACAGCAAGACATGGAGTAAATGGAAATTTGACATGTGAAGTGTTACAAAAAAAAAAAAAAAAAAGGAATGGCCTTGAGCGGTACGATAATACGTGTAACTCCTTGAATGTCTGTGTGTGTCATTTTAAATGTCTCTTAATGCATTTCTTTGGACTGGACATGAGTTTTATGAAAAGGAGATAGCACAAAGGCTGGGAGATAAAAGCGTGCTAACACCTTCTCGGCTAGTTGTTTGTGGGTACTGCGCCCAATCAGAATAAGTGCTTCGTATTGATTCTGCAGTATTTTTCAGCCCTTGCCTTTGAATTCCCCCATTAACTCAACAAGGAAGTTGAACCCATTATTTGTATACCTCATCCAGACAACCACCAGTTATTTCGTCTTCCCTGATAAAATCTGCTGAGGTTTTATCAGATTATTCGTATGCATTTGCCGCACAATTCGTGAGGCACCTGATCCAGTAAAAGCATTCTGTAATAGTAACTACCAGTAACTACTTTAAATTGTTACCATCTATAATCATATAATTTCAGATATCATCTTTTACAATTATTTATTGTCTCCAGTAGATCTCATTTAAATATGACACATGTATTTATTCGTTGATGAAGATTGTAGTATGTTTTTTTAATTAATATTTAGGTGAGTACCTCATGTATGAGGTACTTGGGTTTGGAACCGGTTAAAACAATGGAGATGTCCTCAAGCAAGGCACTCCAACCTTCTCTCCAACCTTTTTGTCAGCCCAAGGGGTGCAGCAGCATTTATGAGTGAAACCAATCCTTGCATTCCGGCATGTGTGTTCTGCTTCTCTCATTGTGTGCAAGAAAAAAAAATACAGTATATATATATATATATATATATATATATATATATATATATATATATATATATATATATATATATATATATATATATATACACACACACACACACACACACACACACACACACACACCAGACAAAATGAAATCTCTTCGTGAGGGATTTCAAACGTGGGTATTGAATTCTTTGACTAACAAATACTGAGATGTTCATAACATTGACCATCTTGACAGGTCTCAGCGCGCTGCAGTTCAACTCTACCCCAGTCACTAAACGACAACCACAATAATGGCCGCATTTGATTTCATAGCGTTCATTATGTCAGTCAAATGTGAGCATTATTGCATTTGTAATGGCTGCATATTCGATATGGTGCTTTTATTTCAGCTTATTGAATTGTAAAAGTGTCCCTCAAGTTTTGGCCAGTAGCCTGAGTGCATATTCACAATCACATGTACTTTGTACAAGTAGACGAATCGCAGATCCTCAAAATGTGACAGTTCGACAGGCGTTTCATGAACGGGTATTATGAGTGGTCTAATCCGTTTTTGATATTGAGTATTAATCCCGTATATTTTTAAAAAATTGAACCCAAAGAAGTGTAAGGAGTCAAAAATAGGTGCCCTACTGTTTTTTTTTTTTTTTGGAGACGTTGCATCACAAGGCTTAACAAGTGCAAAAGCCTCCGTACGGTCTGTCATGTCATGTAATATTGAAGCGCCAAGATTTGGAGCTTCTGTCAAACCGCAGTCGCTCAGCGCAGTCCCAATTCATTGTGTAAATTTTACACAGCCCATCGAACACTTTCATTTCGTACAGGATCATTTCTCTTAGGGTATTTGCATATTAACACGTCCGTAGTATTCATATTGAACTGCAATAGGCATACCGGGAGTACCATATGCTTGTGTATTTCAAATAAAGTGGCATGTGTACAGCATATTCCGTTTGAATTTTCTGTTCAGGATGGTGTGTTTGTTTTCTCCAGCTACTCCGTTTTCCTCCCACATTCCAAAAACATGCGCGGCAGGTTAATTGATCACTGGTCGTTTGTCTATGTGTGCCATGTGATTGCCTGGCACCCAGTTCAGGGTCGACCCCGCCTTCTGTCCGGAGACAGCTGGGATAGGCTCCATCATGCCCACGACCCTCGTGAAGGTAAGCGGTTCAGAAAATGGATCCCATGAATTTATGTGCAAAGGTTTATTCTGTCAGAGCCTCACGCTTCAACTCAAATCTGGTCCTCATAATAAATATATATGTGTAGCCGCTTAAGGCACACAATATTTCCTCGACATGAACCACAATCCATTTTTTTTTCTTGCAGCTGGAGAAAAACTACAGTGTGTTTTCTGAATGACGGAGTGATTGTTTGCCAGTAGCTCCCCAGTGAGTGAGTAAAGAGGTGGGCAGAAGGGACTGCCTCCAATGCTGCCCACCCAGGCAATCAACTGATGGAGGACTTGTGGGAGGTGGAATTAGTCCTTCTTCACTGGCTCTGCCGACTGCTTCGGCAGTTTCTATACCCAATACTTGTCCGCCGACACAGCCGGGCTACTAAACTGAAATACATCTTTCAACTGACCGACTCCATTCAAGCCTTTATACACCGAACACTGAGAAGGTGGTCAAAAGTATTAAAACGGCGTATGTCGTTTGTCTTTTAATCTGCCAAAGCAGTTGCAGTGTCTATAATAGTGTGCGTGTTTCAGCACCTATTTTGTAAATTCAGTATTGTGCAGCATGTTTTAAACTGTTCTATTCTTAAAACTGTTTGGATTCCTGATCTGGAAACTTGTGAGTCATTGAGATATTGAGACCTTAAAAAAATAAAAAGTTTGACATCCAGCCACCTAAATGTGACCCATTTAGTTGGAAATTAATTTGCAAATTAAATTAGAAAGATTTGATTTATTTGTTATAGACTTAACCTGAGGCATTGAACAGTTATAAATTTAGCCAATAATCCGTTTTGGCATGTTGTGACATTGACGGATTCCAGCTTCTTATAATTGGCAAGATAAAGCACTCCTAAAACAGCTCCAAAGGTGGGGTAGAATTTCAAGATGGAATATGTTATGTAAAATAGCATTAATATAAACAGTTTTTAACGAATGCATGAGCCCACCATCCAATGTAAGACCAATGCCACAGCTGCCCTAAATCAACAGTTGGTCAAAACTGACCCAAACATTCATGCTGCCACCATCCCACCGACCGCACACACACGCAATCACCCACCCACGGCCAGAGGGCCCCAAGCAGCTGCTTCTTCACTCACTGTATGCCTCTGCTGACTCTGACACTGGTTATTATTTTTAAAAGCACAGTAATGTTGAATACACCTCTTCTGTCATTAAAATGTATAAATCTATAAATCTATAAATGTACATCTACTGTACATTTCTGAATTAGGAGTTCAAATTAGATAGTTACATACCTAAATAGATTGTTTGACTGGTTGAACCCTTTCAGGGACAGCGATTACTACAGTTTATCATGTTGTCAGGTTACAGGTTATCATTATTGGTGCATGAAAGGGTTCATTTCTTGACCTCTGACTTTTTGCCATAGCAGAGTGAGACTCCAATTTGGATATAAAATGGTGAATACCGTCTCGAAATGGTAAATTGCAGAAAGCTCCTGAAATTGAAAGAGTATAGTTTGAACAAATTCATTTTTTAAACGGTGATGTTCGAAAATAGTCGAAATAAGAAAATCAAGAATGCAAGATGATAAATGGCACTCAAGACATGGTTGCTAAAGAGAGTGCACACGTAAATGTGTTATTTTCATTTGCAGCAATAAGCGGGGAAAAAAAACAACATGTTAACACCTCACTCACCCAGGTTATCACAGTAACCTGTGACAGTGATTTCCTTGTCAGTTTATTTCTATTTCGGCTGAATATGCTCTTTGAATACAATATCCATGTGTCAAAATGATTGTTGTGTTCCATTTTTCGAAGGAAGAAACCAAATAAACAGATGGTTATTATTCTGTACAGAACATTGCTTCCAGCGCTGCGTGTGTTTAGTATTTGCATTTTGGGTGATGCAGTGTCAAGCATAATGGGCTTTTTGAATCTACATAATGTATACAATTACATGTTACGTGAGATTTTCCCCACACACACACACTAGTGGGAGTAGGTGATAGGCTTCTTTTGGACAAGTGATGATTTAAAAGGTGCGAATGAAGTTGGATGATTATAAGAAAACGACAGCTTAAACGTTCAATTGAGACAGCTTTGTTTATCTTTTTAGACACCATCTGCTGTTTATATGCGTTGTACTTATGCAAATTAAAATATCAGACATAATAATCAATGATAAGGAGAATATTTCCTGGGTCCATTTACTATCGTAATGGGTTGCCAATATTTATGTAAAAAGGTGATCTGTTAGAGGGTGGAGAGTGACTTTAGGGCTGTTTACACTATCCATGTTCCATCATAAAAAAAAAAAAAAAAGATTAGATATGTGCTGACCTCTACAGGTAGAATCCTGCCTTGCATTCATGACAGGCATCACTTCCAACTAAATAGCACACATCTCAGGATATTATTGAAATTAAAAATAGCCATCATACTGTAAACTCTGCAGCAGAAATTATATGTAAGTATATATATATATCCATTGATGTTTCACTACAGCACACCTTACAGTCAGCCAGAAAATGAGAACGATATCATCAGAATTGGGGCAGAAAGCCAAAAGCTATCGGGAGGCTGCAAGCTAAAGTGAATAACTGGGCTATCATCCGCTACTGACAAACAACCAGGGGCTTGACTGAATTGGGGAAAATAGAGCAGAGGAGAGGTGCCTCGTAGGCCTCGGCACACAGAGTGGCGATGACAGCCTTTAGGACATAAGTGGCAGCAGTTGAGGGTAGAACGAGGGTCGGGAGAGGGAAAAGTTAGAGCAGTGCAACAAACATCGATTGTTCCATCAACCATGGGCAGCGGTGTCATGCAAAAGGTCCTCTTATGGAGCACACCGAGCTGCTTGCTGGGCAGTTGAAGAGCTAATGACTTGTCTCAGGTGGCTATGAATGCAAGCCCATTAAGTTGCATTCTATCAAACTGCCAGCAGGGAGAGACACTTTCACACAACACGATGCAAATTGATTGCATTGGTCTATTACGATGCTAACAAAGGTGAAATATTGAGCGGCAAGTCTTTGACACTCTAAAACAGCAAGCCCCTCAATAGAACCCCAAATACATCCCCTTTTATATACCCCCAAAATATAGATAGCGGTGTCATAACTAAGTAGGCTGTCCAGTGTTATCATCATCATCACAATACTCTCTTATTATTATTATTTATTATTATGTATTTAGTGTTATTAATATATTACATTGTTATTATATTATTATTAATATATTATATTATTATTATTATTGCTAGATTAGATTATTATCTAAAGTCCAACCATATTTATTTAAAGCAGGTCTCTAACACGAGTAAGTAAATTATGCACCTTGAGAGATCTAATGTAGTTTGATGATCAAGACCCGAGCTGTTGGAAGGCTTTTTTTATTGCCGCGCAACAATGGATATTTATGTTCTATTCTATTTGACAAGCCAAACCTGTATTTTACACATGAATACAAGACTGTCGTCAGCAGGACGTTACCAGGAGCAGCAGAGCTAAGCGGGTGGCGGAGCAGGCTTATTTAGCTACGCTTGGTGAACATTTGGTTAATGATTATCTATTTTCTGAACTCTGAAGTGGGCCGAAATATTGATTGGTTTCTGTTTTGGGAGTTGAGAGGAGATAATGAAGGAACCAAAGATTCTGATCAAAAGAGGATGCTATTAAGACGATCTATACTGAAAACACATGAAAGCACATACTGGGGCCTTTTTTCAGAGACAGGCGCCCATCCGCTTAGGGTAAAATCTGTCCTCTTTTTTGTGCTAGGGCACGTCTCTTTTACCTTGTTTGGAAAATTGACAATGTTGCATCTCAGTGGATGTTTCAGCGAATGGAGCTGGCACGCCCCCGGCGCACCTGACAATTTGGTCAAAATGGGGACATCTTCATTTTCGTGCCGGTGCAAGTCTCGTGTAGCATATTTATGGATTTGGTTGACTGCGCTGTCCCTCACTAGGCATTCTGGCGTAAGTAAACAAGGTGTTGGACTTTCGAAAAGCGACTCCAAGATATTGTGTATTGTAGAGATTTTGGTGGATTTGATTGAAGCTCAAGCAGATGTGTATGAGCTCCTGCATGGACACCAGCAAGTCCTTCCATCATGTAGACCTCGCTGAATTTTTGTGATTTTTCTAAATAAATCTCGGAATTATGCGTGGTATTTTAGCTCATTTGCAATGGCACCTTGAAGTTTTGCTGTCTCTTCAACTCATTTCTATACTCTCCGAAACAAATGTGATTGCATGAGTAGATTCGAAATAGCAAACTTATGCAGTATTTGCAAGCTGTGTGATAAGAATAGAGGTTAAAGTTGCAGTTGACATTTTCATAGGTCACATGCTCGGAGATTGCACATCCCCTTTCCACTGCTGCTATACGAGACGAACCAAGGTGACCCAATGAAAATAGCGCAGTAAATTTTACCTTTAAAAAGTTTCACTCGTAACGGCCCTCCGAGATCGACCGTAATTACATATATGTGTTCCGCGACAAAAATTTTTTGACACCCCTGTCCGAGAGTTTCGTCATATCTTGGCTCACTCATTGGCAGACAGGACAGGGGCGGATAAATTAAATGCATGCAGCGCAAGTCATTCCATCAACACGCTGACCTCATTAACAAATTCATCCATCCATTCTCTAACGCGCTTGCTCTCATGAAGATCAGGGATGCGCTGGGAGATGCAGGTCGCCACCCTGGACTTGTCGACAGTCAAGGCCCAAATTTTTCCAGCAGCCACCATCGGATTTAGATGCTTTACTTTCATAGCATGTCTGATTTGATTTTATATCAGGTACATTTAATTCGATGCTTAACATCACCGCACACCAACCTCATATTTCATCGATCATACGCGAGGGCTGTGAAAAGGTGTAATCATTGAAAACAAACCTCAAAAAAGGAAACATCCGCGTGCAGTGAGGATCATAGCAAGACAGGGGAACTTGACAGGCTAAAAAGCAGTGGCTTGTTTTCACAAAGAGCTTTTCTCACTGATACTTGTGGTTGCTGTGTTGTATTGGAGAGACATCTGCTTGTTGGCCAGTTAATTGTTGTTTCGCCCCTGCACATCTGCCAGTGACCTCAATTGTGCTGTAATCTCCAGCCAAAGAGCTACTATGTTTTCCTCATGTGTAAGTGTATTCGCATTATCTGCTTTTTTTTTTTCATGTGCTGTGCCTTGGCTTAGCGAATATGAACTACAATATAAATGTAGTCAGAAAACTACGCATGCAAGTAAACCATGCATGAATAATACGTTGAATGAAATGTTTGGTGAAAAGCCAAGATTAAAGGCACGTTGTTTTATCTTCTTAGGGTAAATTGTTTTCATGGTAGAGAATGGAGACCCAAATGAAGAAAAAACAAAAAAGACCTGTATCGGGAAAGGAACTCAAGGATCATAGCAAATGAGGGCAACACACAAGAGAGATTACCGGTAATAACGAGTCATGCAAAGACGAGGTGGTGCAGCCTCACCAGCAAATATGAGAAACATATTGCGGTAATAAAACTTGTAAAACCAAGTCAAGACCGAACAATTAAGCAGTGGAGCAAAGTAATAAAGTAGGCCCCAATTCTAATTTGTTACTGTCCTTTTTTTTTTTTTTTTTGGTAGTTAACGATAGGCAACGACGATTTGTGGCGAATATGTCTTGTGCCTGCTTCACACCCATCAGCATATGGCATTCAAAAATTCTCTTTTGAAACTGACAAAAAAAACCACAAGTCCCCAGTTCACCTACGAGTAAGATGCATTTTCTCAGTTCTTATCATTAGCTCATTTAGCGTTGTTATTCTTCTTAATATATTTATGAAAGCAACAGGAACATGTTGTTTAGATGGCATGAAAGTCAAGTTTGAATCAGTCAGTACTCCTTGAAACTCAAACGGCGAGTTTTCCCTTTCATTGTGTACTAAGAAATCCTTCAAAATCAACTTTCAGTGCACAAAAAGACATGAAGAGTTGTGACAGGACAACTTGAGACCTTCAATACGCCTCCTCACAATGTCATAAGCATACAATCGTTTCTGACCAAGATGGGCTGGAATAACCTCCATACTCATTCTGCTTTTCTCAACGTGATTTTTTTCCTCCTTCCCAAAAGTACAGTTTTAGTAATTGTTTTTGTTTTGTTTGTTTGTTTTTTTGTTTTGTTTTTTTTTTTTTTGCATTATCATGCACACTGAGACGACATTATATGACATGGGGTTTAGACAGGCATGTAGCCAGCACATGTTTATTTACAGAGCGCCTGCGAGCAGTGACAAATCACAATGCCGTGTTTCACTGACATTGCCTCAAGTGTGTGTTGATTTGCAAATACCAACAGGAAAAAAAAATAAAAATCAATATCTGGTATACAGTATGACTTCTCCTTCTTGACCAGGAAATGAAAAAGAAATGAAGAGGTAAGGTAAAACTCATTTTGCCAATGCTACAGCTGCGGCTTCCTCAGAAAAGCTTTCAATGTCTGGAAGTTATCAAAAATGTGTGCCTGAAGGTCCGACTGTGGCAACACAATAACAGATCTACCGGATGTTTTTTTTTTTTTTTTTGTCCAACTTTCATTTCAGTCATCCTTTGCTTCATAATACAGGTGATGACCTCTTGAAAACCCAAGCAGGAAGTTCAAAGTAGCTTTACGTTATACGGCCAAGCTACTTTTTGAAGGACAAATTGAGTGAGCTGATCATGAGGACTCTTGTCATTTCATGATCAACAAGTTCAAAAAGCCTCAAAACAACTTCAGAGGCAGCTTCCTTTTACTTTATATACTGTAAATAGAAAAAAATATACGGGATATCCTAATGCGGCATAGAGTTTAATCACAAAACGGTATCAACTATGTGCAAGAAGCAATTGTTGATGTTTTTTTGCAAACGTAATGAATGGCTCAATCCATTAATGAAATTTGTGTACAACTGTCAATTCAAGTATTTTTTTTTCTACTGAACTACTTTTCTTCTAACGTATGCATAGTCTTGTTCAGTAGCCTATATGTACGCAGGCATTTTGTTATTTGGCCTGCGTTCAATTCGATTTTCCTTATGTTGCGTCGCATCGATGTAAAATCGTAGCATTGCAGCTACGACACAATAGGGAGCGGTCAGTGGCGGCAGCGGTTATTAACCCCATAACCAGAGCAGTCAATCATGTGAGAAGTATCGTTTTTGCCAATGGCATGTTCAGAGAAGGTAATGCATCAAATCTGCAGTGTTTTGCCCCCTCTGAGGTTAAACCATCAAATTCAGAATAATTAATTGGCCTCCGAAATGCATGACATACTTTTGAAACCATTTCAGAAAAATGCACATTAAATGTTTATTTGGTTTTTTTTTATACTAAAACCGATTAATAGCAAGGAGCCGCAGCAGCACATGGTGCCAACCTTTTTTTTAAATCCCAAGGTTTTAAAACCGAAAAGCGGTTAAAGACAAAAGGATTGGTATTCTACTTTTGCCCTTGAGTGAGCGAAAGGGGGGAGATTGTCAGCGTTGGCGCGTGTGTTTGGAAAGGCGAGCAAGAGTGACAGGGAGATAATCTCTTTTGTATTTTTGATCCCTAAATGTGGCGGTTGTGTCCCCTTATCCTAGCTACTTAGTTGTACGGTGGGTAAGTGATGCCGTGCACTTAGGCTGTGAAAAGCAGGTCAATGTGACCACTGAGAGGAAACCACATGTGCATTACATGTATAGCCTTGGGATTATTTCTCTCACAAAATGTCTTAATTCCTCTGTTCACTAATGATCCAGGGAAAATGCCCTCTAATCTCCATTCCATTAATTAAAAAGAGCATGAGCCCGTGGAAAACCTCGCCATCTGCTGCGGTTTCAATGCTGCAGACAGATTGTGTTTTCAGCTTTCAGCCAGGGTAACTGTTTTTTTTTTTTCTTTTTTGGGAGCAAATGGGTCGAGCGTGCGCTGAGTAGACCCAAAGAGATAAAACTGCTCCGTTTTAGTGGTAATGCGTCGTTCTCTGTGTTCTCCTTCATTCACAGTCCACAACATTCGGTACAGTTGCACAATTCAATGCGTTCCAGTGGATGCTGGATTATGTAGCACATCATCATCTGCATCAGAAAAAACGGTCTTCGGTCACAATTTTTTGTCAAGGCTACAAATAACATTTTACATTCAGGCTACTCAGTACTCAAGAGTGAATACTTGGTGTAAAAGTGGGATTGAATAGCCTTACTTTTTTAGATGTCTAAACTTCAAATAGTCTCTTTCAAAGGATTTGGAGCGCTGTGTTCTTCAAAAATAATGGCACAAGCTGTATAAACATGGCCTTCTTTTTCTTTTTCATGTGATGAAAGTGAAACGAACAAATGAAATCCATCCGCCGATATATCACTTTCCCTTTTCATGGTCCTCACATATTAGCTGACTTGAGATAAAAGGCAGAGCACCCCTTGTTTGGTCGCTAGTGAATTTCAGACCACGGATTTAACCATTCGTCCAGAAACTCAATGGGAACTGTAGCCAAACGAGAGACCCACTTCACTATCCTTGACTCATACCGCCATTGCACAATCGAACTGTTTTATTGGAAAAGCTGTAACAGTATTGGGCAAAGCTCTGTGTCCTTTTCGTACAGCAAGTTTGTATTCAGACGTTTCCATCTCAAAGTCAGATTTATTGTTCAGATATCTATAAACATTGAAATGATACTACAGTGATCCCTTGCTATTTCGCGATCCGTTTATCGCAGCTTCGGTGCATCGCGGATTTTTTCAAACATATTCATAAAAAAATATATATATATATATTCATTCATTCATCTTCCGAACCGCTTCATCCTCACTAGGGTCGCGGGGTGCGCTGGAGCCTATCCCAGCTGTTTTCGGGCAGTAGGCGGGGGACACCCTGAATTGGTTGCCAGCCAATCGCAGGGCACACAGAGACAAACAACCATGCACGCTCACACTCACACCTAGGGACAATTTAGAGCAGGGGTCTCCAACGTGGTGCCCGCGGGCACCAGGTAGCCCGTGAGGACCACACCAGTAGCCCGCCAGTGCGAGGATTGTGAATTGCTAGTCGAAATTATGATTTAAAAATGCAAACACGGGCAGTATTATAGATTCTATAGCTACCTATTTAGCCATCTAGCTAGCTAGCTGTAGTATCTATCTATTTATATCTAATATTCTAATATTATTAAATGTAATTTGTACAAATGTTATTTCAGACGTGTATCAATTTGGTAGCCCTTCACACAATCAGGACACATGAAGTAGCTCTCACTCTCAAAAAGGTTGGTGACCCCTGATTTAGAGTGTTCAATCCGCCTGCCATGCATGTTTTTGGAATGTGGGAGGAAACCGGAGCACCCGGAGAAAACCCACGCAGGCCCGGGGAGAACATGCAAACTCCACACAGGGAGGCCGGAGCTGGAATCGAACCCGGTACCTCTGCACTGTGAAG
>CAAKHF010015908.1:16396-27202 GCA_901007745.1 Hippocampus kuda
TTGGGGTTTTTTTCTCCCCCCCCCCCCCCACCCCACCCAAAGTACTCTATTCAGGGAAATGCCTAATGACTCAGAGGTTTTATACATGGCCGTAGCTTGATTGGTTCCCAGCGCGACGTTGACCAATGACCCTACGAGTGGATCTATCCCATGATGCACAGCCATGTTGATTGGCTGTGCATCTTCGCAGCCCCGCCCAGCAACCTCCTTATCATGTGGTTTACTCTTTGATCAGTGTCTAATCACGTGGTTGCCTAGATCAGTGTTGTGTGTGTGTGTTTTGGGGGGGGAGGTGAGAGGGGGTGATTGGGCTTGTGCAGAAAAAAAGCAGCAGTGTCTCTGAGCCTCCTTAATTGTATCATCAGAAACAAATCGGCTGTGCACTGTGTGCCGAGGGATAGCTGGCCAGCAGCTGGCTGGAGGGTACACTGTCAGAGCTGCATAAAGGCAATGCTGATGAATGTTAATTACGGGATAAAGTTTTATAATTAAAGATTTAAGTAAAAATGTGCACTTTGTCTCAAATATGTAAAGTATAAATCCTCTTTACATATTTTAAACATGCTGGTACCCACAAACCCTTACAAAAAATTCCTAGGGAGGCGGGCCGGGGTGGCGGGTGCGGGCCGGGGTGGCGGGTGCAAACCATACTTTGCGGATTTTTGTCTTTGGCGGGTGGTCCCGGTCCCCATTAACCGCGATAAGTGAGGGACCTTTGTATTTGGACTTGTTTAAAATGCATCTTTTTCCGTGTCTCCTTTTTATACAAATGTTAATTGAAAAAGCTCCTGGCTTACTGGCAGGTTGAACAAAGCGCCCTCGTTCAGTCACGCTACTCTTTCTTAGTGGGGTGGCAGTGTGAATAATGGTGGCTCTGTTTAGCGCATGAACAGTCCGTGACACTCTTCTTCAGGTCCGTCTATTCCCGTTTCTCCTCCAGAGATGTTTTAACGCCCTGACAGCTGTGGGCTTAAGTCCACGCTGTGGTGCATACTCTCCCTGGATTTGTTTTATGCTCTTGAACCGCGTGTCCATCTGGTTGGAGCAAATGCTACGTACTTGCTCATTAACAACGCTCCACTCTGGGTTTTGTGGCAGGCCTTACGTTTTTGATTCGGCTGCAGCATTCTGAAGAGGAAAGAGCTAAACCAGTCGTGATGATGTTCAAGCTGTGATCTGTAAAATAAAAGATGCCAGATGTCTGCAATTGGTCAGGTTTTATGGCTGTCGTTTGGATCCTGGTCATACAATACATTGAGGTAATGTATTTTCTTGGCCATGGAGTTGTGTTTTACAGTGAATTGTCATCGCCATATGACAAATTGTGAACCCTGCAATTGAAGACGCTTGACGTGGGAGCGATGTTTGTTGGCAGGCGTCATATTCGTCCTAAGCATTGTTAGCATCTGCTTGGAATTACAAACGTGTTTTTAGGACAAATGGACCAAACTACAGTTGAGCTTGGTCCTTTGAAGTGTGTTTTCAGAGAACCATGCGGTTAAGATCCAAATCGTAGCACTTGTGGGCCTTTTGGCTTTAGTGGTTGCACTGTTCCTTTGATTGATGAACTGCACTTGTCCTCATACTGGAGCTTTTGATGTGTGTGGACAATAGAAATCCCCCAAAAGGCAGAATCTCGCCTTCTCTGTCAAATGTCTGCGAGTCCTTTTTGCGACCCATGCTTGATGATTTCTACAGAGAGGTTCGCTGAGCTCATCTAACACTTCAAGTGGTTAAAGAGTTGTCACCCAGCAGGCCCGCGAGATGCTGCGGCGGCGACGCGACACGTCGTCACAGATCCATTCGCAATGAGTCGAATGGCTCCTGCTCTTAGCCAGCCCCTCTATATAGCTAATTGAAAGCTGCCGTTCTGCCCTTTTATATTCCAGTATGTTCTGTCTTTAGTGCTCCGTCTCCATTCTGATACAGGTCCGCTATATGAAAAGCATTGATTGGGTCACAGTGCCACACTTGAAATTGCTCCCCGGATGAAAGTGGCTGGTTATGTGGTGGGATTTTCGCTGCCTGGGCAGGCGGACGCGCTGATCCACTAATTAAAGTGTCATGCAGTCACAGCTGGCTCAGTCAAGGAATACAAAGAGGGGTGCGGTTGTGTTTACAAAGCCAGGGAAGCTTTGTATTTTGGTGTTAGTTTTTGCACAATCATGAAAACATTCTAGCAAGTATATGGGTGATGATCTTGATGGCAAGGGTGTGCGGAACCAGGCCGCACATCCCTGAAGGAGTGTGTGTTTGACTGTCTTCTCTTCTGTGGTGCTCAGTGTGCTGGCTCCCGCCTGGAAGCAGGGCCTAGAGTTGGAGGGCCAAAGGCAAGCATGCCCACTCTTGGGAGGCAGGAACTCTTAGTTGTGTAAGAATGTGGCACATGAACATGTCAGCAAATACTTTTCTTGACTTGGTGGCTTGTTTTGATTCAGTCAATCAAAGGAGATGGTTCTTTGGTTATCGAGTTGGGTTTCAAGTTGGCTCTGTGATGAATTTCATTCCGGTGAGTGCCCGCTTCAATGTCAAGTCACGTGCGTTTTCTGCTCTGCATGCAGGATGTGACTGACGATATCTGCCAAGAGCAGTTCATGGAGATGGGCTACCTCAATGGAGGCCAGGAGCTCGGGGCCAGAGGAAGAGGAGGCATGCCAATTCGGGGACGCGGCGGGCCCCCAGGAGTGCACAGGTAAGAAGCGGAGGCGAGACGCAAAGGTGTCACAGGGACAATGCTGGCGGACTTTCTCGCTGAGCACGTTCTCTTGTCCCAGGGGAAGGGGGATGCCCCCTCGTGGCGCAGCTCGGGGTGCAAGAGGAGCAGGAAGGGGCACCCCGGCAGCCCGCGGAGGGCCCACTGCCGCCGCAGCTGCTGCCAGGGGAGCTGCGGCGCCCCGTGGTGCCAGGCTCTCTGCCACCGGACCACCCCAGAGAATGCTGCCCCACCAGCACACTCCCGCCGCAGTTGCAGAGAGCTATCAGGAATATGTAAGTCGCCAGCGTGCTTTCATAGCCTCATGTAGATGAGGTCAAGATTCTTGTTGTTCAGTACAGTGCATTATAACACGCCTCTTCCCGACTGTCTCACCCCCATCTTGCCTCCTCCCTTTCCAGGCCTACGATGAAAGCTACGCCGACACCACCTACCAGTCATACGACAGCTATTACAGCCAGCCGCAGGCGTGAGTGAATCACACGTTTGTCTTTTCCCACCTGCCACCTTTCGTTGCAATGTGTTTTGAACCATTCGACACCAATCCAACCCGGATGCCACTTGGCTGTTTGGCAACACTGCATGGGGCTTTGATCTCGCTTGTGGAAACCAAATTAGACTTTTCGCTCAGCTGGTACTTGAGATTGGTTTGAGACTGTTTTTGTTTGTTCCCCCCCCCCCCCTCTTCTTTCCCACATATGAACATCAGAGAGGCAGAATATTATGACTACGGACACGGAGAGTCTGCAGAGTCATATGAAAACTTTGGTAAGTGTGTACACAGGTACACATATTTATTTGGTCCTTGCTGGGAGTGTTTGTCAAATGCTCTTGCACTAGTTTCCCTTCTCCTAAGGTTACACGTTTTTTAAACGATGTGCATGTGTGGTCCTCAGCCCAGGATGACTGGAACGGCACCCAGCGAGCGGCTCCGGGCAAAGCCGCGGCCGCGGCCAGAGGAGGTGCCAAGACAGCCTACAGGCAGCACCCGTACCAACAGTACTGAAGCGGAGCCGCCCTCCCCCTTACAGGGTTGCCCTGACGAGCGCCTGTCGACAACGGCAGCACTCGCTTTAAGCAGCCCGACACAAGTAATTGTCCGTTTTGGCTTTGGTTCCTTTTTGTTTTGTTTCTTTTCCTCTCAATTGGACTTTTTACAATACTGGGGACGGTTGTTTTTGTTTGTTTTAAGATTTGGCTACACACCACATCCCCCCAATACACATACCATGCACAACCAAAGTGATTTCTAGAGTTATTTCCTTTTTGGTTATTTTCCTGTATTATTTCTCTGACCATTCCCTCTCCCTCTGGCTTTTTTGCATTGTTTTGGTTTCCCTTTTTCACAAAAAAAAATGTTTTGTAATAGTAACTTCCAGTTGAACTAATGGCTCATTCTCCACCTGTCTTAAATGATACGTTTTAATTGTGGTTTTGTTTTTTTATATACAGAATCTGTCAAGGTTCAGTTGCAGATTCCCGTTTAGGCTACATTTCAAAATTCTGTTAATATAGTTCACTAAAAAGAGACTGTAATGTAGAAACAAAAAGTAATCTAAAACCAAGTCTCAGATTAAAGGTAATGGAAAGCATTTCTTCATTCCTTGTGATGTTTTGTTGTAAATAGTTCTAAAACGTTATTCATTTAGACGCTAGTCTGCAATATTTGTTACTGTCCTTTAGAGTTTTGAAATATAGCCCTAATAAGACACTGTTGAGATGGCCTGTCCTCATATCCTCTATTTGACTTTCATGTAAACAAACAAACAAAAAAAAAAGCCCGGCAACATTCTAACATTCTCTGTGCACAAAATGGCCTCTTGTTATGCTACCAAACAGTTCGGGTCTTCCTGATTGTGATCTGATTCTGCATAAACTGCATGCCCAACAAGAGAAGAATCCGAAGGATTGGGACACAAATCTCCACATGGGTCGTCTCTCTCTTTCTCCATAGAGAAGGGATCCTGCAGCTCAATCCCAACTCTTGTACATATTTTAAAACCTCCTAACTGTACTTACTCTGTACCCTCTCCATAAAATGCATTATGCTACATGTGTACGCTTGCCTAAATAGGTTACTAAATCTGTCCAAAAGATGTTTTGCAGCAGTTTGTCAATAAAGCTTAGTGGGTTTTCTATGAAACGTAACTTGCTTTTGATTTGTTTCCTGTCCTAGTCCAATCTGAAATGTTTTCAAAAGCGCATTTTTAAATCTTAAAGGAGTTTTTGACTTTGACGTGTGCAGACTTTAATCCTCCTAAATGATGTCTTGATGGATTATCAAAAGAGCACGACTTATTCTCTCTCTCTTTCTATACTTTTTAAAAAGGACCCCGAGGTAAGGCCGCTAAAATAAGCCGGATAGCTTCCTAATGTGTATAGAGTTGTAAAGCATTGATTGCCTGGGTATGTATCCGATTTTTTCAATCCTCTTACCTGTGGTCTCGTTTTAACCGCTAATGACAATTGCTTTCATTCGCCGCTGCAAATTAACTGAATTCAAACCACCATTCAGGATCTAGGCCTCGTTGTCATGAATGACACTAATGGCAGTGCAATGGAGAGGAGGCTTTTAACCTAGACAACTCTACTGTAAAGGTAACCTAACCCTAAATGTTTAATTTGGTAGTGTGCTTTTTTTTTTTTTTTTTGGATTTGGGTTTTTTGTTTTTTTGGGTCCTTTGACATAAACTTGCTTTAAAAGTAGTAACCCAAGACAAAAAAAATCAAAAAGTTAAGGGAAAAAAAATCAACATCAATGTATTTTATGTACTAAAATAATTGCTCTGTGTACTAACCAACCATCAGGCTAGTGGTAATGCAACTCTTGCTAAAATGATGAAAGCCAAATCTTGAGTCCACAGCTGTGTTTGTAATATTAAAAAAATGTTCCACCTGTACACAGTTACCAATAACTTTGAGTTGCATGAGCAGATGTTCTCTTGTAGACATGTTGCATGAGCTCCATTTCACAAGTATCTCCATGTGCTCTGTCCACTGGGTATTGATATGGGCTCCTTACTTCCCCAGGCCCGTCTAGGCCTCTCGCAGAGTGCCGGGAGAGCCGTGCTGCTGGAGGCAGGCCATGTGACCCTCAGGTTGGTCCTCCACCCCACCATTTCCATTAAGAACGACCACCATGCTGCGACGGCACTCGTGTTTATTGCCAGCATCTTCCTCTAATCCTTGGATAGTTTTATGCCCTCCACCCCTCTCCCACCCACCTGTTTTAGTTTCGTAGCTCAATTTTCAAACAATATTTACCAAAAATAGGAAGGGGAGCTGCTGCTACATTCATGTTTCCACCTGCTTCTGATTTGCCCCCCCCCCCCGCCCCCTCGTCGCTGTTCCATCCTTGTTTAGCTCATGTACCTGTTGTTTCTTGTCCTCAAAGTTTCTGTTGCATTGTTACATTGAAGCAATGCTCCACTTAAATTTCACTCTCGAATGGCATTGATTGTGACGTTACTTCATTGTGACTGTTGAGCACCTTGAGCAGCGAAGTCCATCTGCGGGTACGTTTCCCTGCGCTAGTAACTGTGCTGTAGATGCAGCAACACGCAGACAATGTTCCCAAAGTCTCAAAGCTCGGTTGGGCGGCTTCTGATGATCTCCTTGCGTCTTGACAAGCGTGCGAATTGGCGTGTGGCGTCTCTCGCCTACGGCTGTATCGGCCGTGGGGGTTTGGGGGGGGCGGCGCACTAGTGTCAACGCAGTCTTGGAGAAAGTGACTAATGAGCAGCCGTTGCTCTAGGCCCCCTACGACAGAGAGGAAACGGCAGCAAAAGGGACTCTGGCGATTCCCGGAATGGAAACAGTAGTAGCAGGGGGAGGGGGCGCAGGAAGGGCGCTGTCTGAGGGATTACTCACAATTTACTCTCTGCCTGCAGGACAGGAAAAAGTTAAATGAACGTTTGGAGAGTAGCACCGCTCGGTCATGCTTTAATCAACTTCAACTGCAGAACGCAAGCTTTTGCCACACGCACTACATGCTACACGTTTTCTATGTACCAAAATGTACGCTATTAAAACGAAATGCCGATTTCTACAATGTAAGCATTTGGACTTGGGTAATTCGCACCCGTTGGCTTCTTTTTTAAAATGTAGTTTGCCGTGTCTCTGTGAGCTGTCTTTCCCGGCGGGGCTTTGTGTAAGCCTTGCCCGTTCACTAATTTGGTGTTCGATCACAATTTAGGTGGTTTGCCCTTCAGGGGAACTGTTGGTTTTTTTGTTTTTTTTTTTTCTCCCACCTGTGATGGAAACAACGAACCAGACAGTATTTGAATCGTTTTTAGGTCGTCGCCGGAGTATGCAGGACGAAAAAGCCAACCTGTGACTTGAAAGCTGATTGAATGCGCAAACTGATTTGTTTGTCCTGAATTGGTCTCTCGAACGTTGAAAAGCTGCCACTTGGTAGGGCAAAGTAAGCGTTGCTTCAAATTGATTTTTTTTTTTTCCCCTCGCGCCATTTCTTGCGATTTACAATCAGTGCGCATTTTAGCACTTGTGTCACGTCTGTTGACGTGCTCTGACATGTTTGCATGACGTCTCCTCTCTTTTGCTCTCCGCAGTGACACAGGATGGCAAGTGGAGACCCTGGAGCCAGACGACGTGGCTTGGGTCGAGGCTCCGGACTCATACTGGGACGGGGACAAAGACCTCTGCAGGCTTGCCCTGGAATCACCAGAGACCAATAATGATGAACAGCACCCCTTTTTCAAAGTCTGTATCCAACTGCTGCTTTCATTATTTTTGCTGATTGGGAACCTCTCCGTCGTGTAATGCAATTGTTCCACCTTGATTTAGTGTCAAATGAGCACTGTTCTCACTCACGCTTGAGCCGTGAAATTGTTTTTTTTTTTTCTTCTTCATTCCTGTCAGGCCTCGCAGTCTGTCGCCTCTGAATTCCAAGCGTTTTAATACAGGCTGTCCCAGAAAATGTGTTCGCTCTGCCAAAAAGGAAAAAAAAATCAGCCCACCCCCGAGAACAGCACATGCTAATTGCCGGCTCACTTAGCACGTACCCGCGACTCAAGCAAATGGCCACAAGCCGCCTTTTATCTCGGCTGTCCAAGTATGTTCATGCGGCAAAATGGAAGATGCATGTGAGAGGAGAGGATAAGCGCCTCAATTTATCTGTCACTTCCGGTTTGATTGCTTTGATTTTTATCGTGAAGAGCAATATCCATCCAATAAAAGACAATTTGATACATATCTCGACACATGGTGTCCGATGCAGTACTGGTGGGTCTTGCCCGCAATAAAAGTTTCAAAAGGTGTTTACAGAAATAAAGCAAATCCCAGAAGGGGAAGAAAAAGCCAAACTTTGTTTTGAATGTCATTGTCATTTGATCCTTGTACTGGTGAGTGGAAACAAATGTTTATCATACCAAAAGAAAAAAATTGCAGGGAAAAAAACTTATGTTGGCCCACATCTGGCTCTGTGATGATCACAATACAAAAATCGCATCCACTATGTTTTGGCGGTTGTCATTACCAAAAAAAAAAAAATTATAAATCGGCCAATTTCTGGTTCTTTGGTCATCATAAAAATACAAAATTGGATCATTCCTGCTTCTATATTTATAACCAAACAATTTCCGGCTTTGGCTATCCCACTTTTGTGTCATGGCATCACAAATATTTTAAATTGGACAACTGGTTTTAGTTCATTTCTGCTTCGATGGTTATCCTCACACTGGTACCCATCTGGTGTGGTTTAAAACTGCTGCTTACTGAAATGATGTCAACTGGTGCCAAGTGCCGTTTGGAGGGATATTTTCCAAGATCATGTTGGTTGAACTCCCATTGGATGACCTCTTGAGCCTTATGCTATACTGACTCACAGGATATAAACCATCCCTGAAGACGAATTGTCAACAGGCAGCACGTTATCCCCCAGCCCCCACGTCTGGGCCCTTATGCGTGAAATACTGAGCCATGCTTCTTCTCGAACGTAATGAAGGCTAAGCGATTCAAGCCGTCTCCTTTTGGGAATCGATCAAGTGTCCGGCACGAGGGAGGAGAAGAAAGTAAATGTTGCTTCTTTGAACAATCGATAAAAGCGCACACGCGCCTTTCGCCTGTCCACTTCCTTGCATCCCCTTACAACATAGCGGTGGTCCACAAGACAGCGAATGCGATAGGAGACGTAACGAGGCAAAAGACAGCCGGGCCCAGCTCGGCTCGTCTTTGTCGGTTGCGTGGAGGTGGACCTGCGATGTGCGATTGCGTGTGCGGTGCAAGTGGAGACGCGGGTCTGGTGGACAGCTGGATGGCGTCTCCTGCTCCTGACAGATTCACACCATCGGAGGAACATCACATCCCAACCGCTTGGTACAGCGCTGGCGATCTGTGGAGAGGTGGTCGTCATGGCGACGCGAGCCCAGCTAACTTCCCTCCCACGATCCGAGAGGCTGTGATCACCCAGGAGAAACTGTTGGGACGACGGCTGCACAGTTGTAAGCGCATACGATAATCGATTATTGTGTCGAAATGATGCAGAACACACCCAAAAAAAAAAAAAACACGTCAAAAGGAAGGAGAAAAAAATCCCGCTGAATTTACACAGAATTTTATTGAGTGAAGTGGGCATCAAAATTAAGACAGCGATGTGAACTCTATTTGAGAAAACTAGGTCGAAAAAGTTTTAAGATACTGTACTTGACTTTAGTTCATTTTTGTTTGGTGAGGTGGGTGGATTATTTTGGCAAAGGAGATGTGCTCACTAATGGATGTAGACAGCCTTGTGAAAAGTATTTGTGAGAAGTCGGCCTTTTGTGTTCATAGGAAGTCCTCGGTATTGAATTTGTCTCGATGTTTCAATGAGGTCGATGTTATACCTCGGCGAAGGAGACGTGCTCATGTCGATTTAGACATTGAGCAATCAACTCTGATTTCCACAATGACTGTCATAGACTTGCTCAAAGTCAATTTTTTTTTTAAAGTATCGGTGGCTGGTATTGGCAGGCTCCAGTTATACCCAATACTTTCAAATACAGGGGGTCGGCCATCCCTACGTAATAAGGAAGAAAAAACCGTACACGTACATAACTGATTTTTGGGCTCTTAACACCTTTCCGTTGTGGAAGTCTTGTCTTCCCCATGGTTGGAAAAAAAAGCAATGCCAGTAGGGCTTGAGAACAGAGGGAGCTATCATTTTATCTGACAGCAATAAGAAGAGTCAAAGAAGCACGAAGACGGCAGTTTTCAGCAACCCTTCCCTTCTTCATCATCGCTGTGTTGTCGAAGCTTGCTTTAAAGCAAAGCTCGGCTTCACGGAGGCTTGTCGATGGCATCGACCGCAGCTCGTCGCTCAGGAATTGGGAGAGAGAAAAAAACCACGAGCGCATGTTGGTCGTCGCTTTTAAATATCAGCGGGATTTGTGAAAGGTCTATTTTTTATGAGCTTTCAGCTGGCTCAGCACACTGGCGTCGACACGTCGGATCTCGCTCAGTGTTTGATAAATGTTATTTGGGGAAACGACAGGTGTGGCATTTTCTGTCTCATTGCTAGCGCGCGCGATCCCGTGCAGATGTGCTAACGCCTCACATACTCCCTCATAAATTGCTTTCATCGAATTATTTTCCACAGGTCTCCCAGTTTTTATTCTTTGAAATATATTAAATCGTGCCACAATTATACTTCCTACATCAAAATTCGTTCATACAGACTGACAGACTTCGATTAATAGATTGCTTTTGAACTATAGTTGTGGTTCTGCTGCTGTATCGCAATCGCTTAAAACATGTACGATTTTAACATGACTTTTGATCAGTACAACGAAGAACGACTGCGAACCACAAGCGCCGAGTCCCACAATGCATTGCGCGCCACAGCAGCCATCCTGCGCAGCCCGTCATTGATGACCAAATTGAACACCTGTTTAATGTTGTCGGAATCGCGACAAAAGCTAACTGAAAAGCACGGGCTTCTTTTTCGAGCACAATGGGTAATTGTATACATTCTTTATGTTAACTGTTTTGTTCAGCGCTTTGTTACAGCTGCCGCTGTTGTGAAAGCGCTACATAATGTATGTATGTATGTATGTATGTATGTATGTATGTATGTATGTATGTATGTATGTATGTAT
>CAAKHF010015913.1:0-35923 GCA_901007745.1 Hippocampus kuda
TTGGGTTTTTTCCCCCCCCCCCCCCCCCCGCTCACTTCTAACCTCCTTTTCGCCACAGAGGACAAAAACCTTCCGAGTGTTCCACCGCTGCAGCTCAGCGTTCCCGCAGACTATCCGGACCAGAGCCCCTATTGGTCCGACCACGCCGACCAGTACGGTGAGCAAAACATCCCCCTGCCCCGCCCCCTCCTGTTCACCACAGTGGCACCTTGAGAAGTGACATGACTTCGGAGTTTCTGTAGATATTAGACATGTCTGAACTTTTTTTTGGGGGGGGTCGGGGGGGCTTTTGGGCGCACCATAGAAACAGTATGTGGCAGCAAAGTCAACTCGTTTTCGTTGCCCAGAAGCAAAACTTTGGTCAATGCTGAATAGTTGTTGAATTTATTCCCATTGAAGCTTTTCCTGAACTTAAACATGAGATTGCTTTATGGACGTCTTCATAGCTTAATGCTAACAATCAACATGCTAATTGTTAGCATTGTTTTTTGGGGGGTGGCGGCTAAGTCACATGACATTCGCAATGGGGGGGGATCAAGGGCAGTTTGGCATCACTTTCATTCAACAGCAGGGTGCAGTACTGCATTAAATGTCAGCTCCTTTGAACAGCTGAAAACAGTTTAAGGTGCTCAATTCTGATTGCACAAATGCAACTTTCCAATTTTTAGACGTCAGTTCACCTTTAACTTTATAATATTCACAAAACAGTAATTACAGAGTGCTATTTACCTGACTAGAATAGATATTCCCAAAACTTTAAGAAAGCTTTCCTATCCTTTCCAATCATTTCACGAGGGAAAGATGATTTGTGCTACAAACGTTTAAAGTTATGGGCATGGTCTCGGAACAAATTCAACTGGTAGCTTGAAGCACCACTTTGGCAAGTTGGGAATGACAGCTGATTGCAAAGCATTTCTCATTCCCGACTCCCCAATCCTTGCAAAGGGATTTCTAGTGCAGGAATGATCTAGGTCTGCTGTAAAACTGTGTGGCTGTGTGCCGACTTGTGTGCGCAGGCGCCAACCATTTCCTGCAGGCGGTGCATAGGACCCTGGCGTCCAAGCTGCTGCAGCTTCCCGACAAGCATTCGCTGACAGAGATTCTGCACACGTGGGCACAGAGCGTCCGCCAGGCCTGTTTGTCCGCTGCGTGATCTCACTGCCGCAACCAGCATCTTAAATGGCAACCTCTTATTTTTTTTTTAAAAAAAAAACAAATAAAACACCTGCCCGAAGACCACACGTTTTATTCACACCATAAAAAAAAATTGAACAAAGTTCACGTGTGCATCAAAAGCATAGTGAAAAGGCTCTGTAAGACACGTTGGTGAACACGTCCACGAACTGGCTGCTTCCTGCCACCGTCAACACCTGAAACAGATTTCACGCAGCTCGTGACTGATCTGACGCGCAATACAGCCGACGCACAACTACACATCTGATTGACAATACGTCGGATGAGGGATGGGAATTCAAGAAAAGCGATGACCTGAATCTGAAAAAAATTACTTTGAAGACTGCACATACCTGGTGCTCGGCGCTGTTGGTGTTGAGCTCCAGGCTGTTGATGTTGTTGGGCGTGCACGGGATCTGAGCCTTGACCTGTCCCCCCAGCAGGCAGTGGGACACAGTGGGACCTTGGCCCACTGCCAGAATCTGCGTCGAGACGGGACGTTGACGCGGATTGAAGGAGGCGTGGCGCGAGTTGCCGAGGTGGATTTTACTCACCATGTCCTGATAGAATGTGGCTCGTCTCTGGCAGCCGCTCAAAGCGAAGACGGACGTCGGCGTCAGGGAGCGAAGGTGCCACAGGGAAAGTGACGGGCCGCCGCCGCACAGCTGCAACGACACCACAATCACCACAACCTTGGCCACCAACAGCGGAGGTTCACTGTCCTGTCAAAAAGTCTCACCATCCAATCTGAGTCGGTGGTCAAACAGCTGATCCACTTGCCAAACTGGGGGCGGGCACATTTCTGACGAACAAGGAAAGACGAGGAGCTGAAAAAAACGGCATGCTAACTAACAGCTAGCTGCGGTCCCGTGATGACGTTGTCTTACTTGGTACTTGTGCACCTCCACGCAGTGAACGCACTGAGACGTCCTGGTGTCTGGACACAAGATTAGACAACCGCATTTGTGCTGAACCGAAATGCCAAGGAATTCTTTGAATGGTTGAAATGGAGAACGTGAGACTAAAATGTGGAAACGTGGAACTTCGAAAATGAAATTCTGGGGATGATTGGGAGTTTTTGTGGAAAAAGTGAAAAAAATTGGTAAATGTGGAATTCTGGGCGGAAAATGAATTTTTAAAATGGGAAATGCTGAATCCCGGGGAAGTTGGAATTGTTGAAATGTCACTCGGTGCTCACCCCACATCCGGACGGCGCCATCCTCGCTGCCTGACAGAACCTCACCTTCGCGCTCCCTCACACTCAGACAGTGGATGTAGTCCGAGTGTCCCCTGAAGACTGACTGAGAGCAGAGACGGACAAATGTCAACATTGGGCGCCGACTAGCGATGTTGCCACGCTTCCTCGGGCCCACCTTGAAGACGCCGTGCTCCAAGTCCAGGATGTGAACGTTGTTGTCACCGCCGCCAAACACCACGCTGTTGTCCTGACATGAACACAAACAGTTACATTTAGTGGAACTAGACAAGTAGTCAGGACAAAGTACTAGTACATAGACCTTCAGATGGATAGAGGATATAGAATAAATTCTCAAAATGGCTTTTCCGTACTCTGGGATTGATGACCATGGCGTTGATCTCAGGGATCTCCATGCTGGCTCTGAAGAAGGAGTGAAAGAGAGAAAGCACATCATATGAACTGCCGTAAGGGTGAGCCAGGTCAAGTTGGAAAACGACACTGACTTGTATTCTGGTCTTCTTGTCCACACAGCTTTGACGTTCTGAAAGGCAAACACAAGAAAGTGCAACAGTGAGTCACACGCTGCGGTGACCCTGCCATTGCGTTGCGCTACCTTCTTGATGAGCTCGGCCCAATTCCAGGCGCTGACCGATCCATCCCCGGCGCTCAGCAGATGGCCGCCAAACGACTCCAGACAGAACACTGGACCGTCATGAGCTGAGGGGCACGACACACAGATGGTTAGATGCCAGACACTGGCCTCAACAAAGCTGGAGTGAACATTGCTCACCTGAAAACGTTAACACGGGCTTTCGACCTGCCTCCGACGTATCAGGGCTCAGCGCTGCGCACAAACTTGACAGAACAACCTCCTCCATCAGGTTCATCATCATCAACAACATCATCATCCTCGCACCCCTCACCTGAAGATGGCGATCTCCCCGTAATTGTTTCCCGCCGCCAGGAAGCGTCCACACGGTGAAAAACTTTGAGAGAACACCGACATGTGCAACAACTGTGGACATGTCACGTGCCCATTAACATGTCGCTCAGTCTTTAACACCACAGCCTGCTCATGAATATGCCACATCACCAGATCATTAACACTCCATGTCATGTTTTAACACAATACGTCTCTTCTGCTCGTTATCACGCCATGACACCAGATCGTTCAGGGCCATATTCAATTTAAATCATCACCATCAGATATGATGGGTCAGTCACAGGCTTTGTGAAAAAAGTGTTGTGCTTCTCACATAAATGTGGGAATGAAATTGCGTTCAAATGGCATGAAGCAGTATGCTGTCGGGGAGCTCAGCACCTCTAAACCACAGTCTACATTCGCTCCTGATACAAATATTAATGTATAGCTGCACGAGAGACGTCGGGAGGTCCAGTTTTGACATTTGAGCACATAAGAAAATATTTGTCGAAATTTGGGGGGGAAAGCCAAAATAAAGTTTACCTCGACGGGACCCATTGTTGTCTGCTGGAGCGGCGCAACTTGGATCTGCTGCGAAAGCGCATTAATATGGCGTCACCGCACCTTGCATTCTGGGGCATGTAGTCAGAGGCGCGCCATTGCGACATGCTCGTTGTTCGGTCATGATGGCAGACGGTGCATTAAATAGTGTGTGGTGTTGAACGAGAGTATTTATTTTAATTTGTAATCACAGCAACACAACAACAATAACAGTAAAGCACAGCTAAAGTCTTAAATGGGGACAAAAACAAAATAAATACTCTCGGGTCACGAAATCAACATGGCGCTGCTCTGTTTGCCGCTCGGGCCGGCTCGGCTGCGTTCGGATCGGCTCGGCCCGGCCTCTCCCGCTGATGTGGAAAATGAAAATGAAAACGCTGGTAGACAGCAAACGATCAACTGGCTTGCTTTGTCTTATTTTCCAGCTCATCGTCGTAGTCGTGCCGCGCGCATGATGACGCGGTGCGCGGCAGGAAGTGTGTTGTCGTCGTCGTAGCGGCGGGCGGCGCGGCGGCGGACAGCCAAGAGGCAAAAGTCGAGTGTGGAAAAGCAAAGCGGCAAATGCCAAACAAAATAAAAATGGTTCGTCGGTGACGGCGCAACGTTTCGCCTTTGCATCTGCACGCCGACGCAGCTCGCTTCACTTAGCGGGACTCGGAGGGCGTCGGAGGGGTAAGTTTGAGGCTGGCAAAGCAGCTTTCCCTCCCCACTTGATGGGGGCCGAGCGCGGAGGGTCGACTCGACATCTTTGTGTAGCTGCAGGGCTAGCTCGGTTAGCTCGGCGGCTAGCGGACGAGCTAACACCCGGCCGGCCGAGGCTGCTCTGGACGCAATTAATCGATTGCGGATAACACCTAGCGTCTTTGCGTGTGCGTACATTTGCAGAGTGAGCCTTATGCTGTTTGTCCGTCTGTTGGTTTGCTTGCTTACTGAACAGCTAACAGGTCAGGTGCTAAGCAGCGACCCGGTGAGCTAACGTTATCGGGCTGCTAGTGGTTGACGCGCGCAATGGCCTTTTTCGTCAAAGTCAACCATGTTCTTCGACACTGCTGTGGTCGCAGTTGTGGTCCCCAGTGGGCTCTCGTGGCCCAGGGTCGTTTGTGGCGTGAGTTGTCCGGGGAGCGAGGCGGCGGTGGCGGCTTGCTGCTCAAAAGTCTTTTTTCATTCTCGTGTGTACGTAACCGAACCCTCTGCGGGCTCGTTTGTGCTGATGATGGAGGTGGGAGGCGATGAACGAAGCTCCGCGAAGGGGAGAACCGTGCGGTGGGGAAGATGCTCGGCGTTGTCCGACAGATGCGTGCTGGAGTCGGGCCAAGGTCAGGCGTCCCCCCCCGCGGCCCGCTCTTGCTCCCCTCTCCATTTTTCTCCTTCATTGCATCAGCACGTCAGTCAAAGAAAGCGATTGGCAACTTTTCACGTAAACAATAACACGTGCATGCCAATTAAACGAGTTTATTTCTTGTCAGTGATGTTTGCTGACATGTTGCCATGGAAACACTAATGAAGTTAGTTGTACGACATCAAACGTCTCTGGCAGTGTTGGAGATCCTTTACTTAGTTCCCTCCTAATATGAAATGGACTATGGCTATGTGCAAACTGCACGTCAATTAACTTTTATTTATTGCTCAAATGTATCTTTTTCCCCTCTAAATGAGTACAGTATTATTCAGATTTTTTCCCCCAGACCCTGATCATATGTGGATATTAATTACCAATGCACCTACAGTCTGGATTCTCAAGCACGCTTATTCAACCTCCACGTCATCAAAAGACAACAAATGTCATAGTGAGCTGACAGAAGAAACAGGCACAAAAAACCGTGGCTGATGAAAGAGTCGAAAACAGTCAATAGCGACTAGATGGCATGAAATAATTCATTTATGAAAACGTAAACTTTGGTAGCACAACATCTTTGAAATTGCCACGTAATGTATCTGGACAGAAACTGACACGAGGACTATATTTACTTTGCCAAACGCACTGTGCACCATGTGACATTGTGTTTTGTGCGCAGGTGTGTCACTTTGTGGATGTGTTGCGTTTGCTTTATAGGTCATAATTATTTTTGGGAATGAACTACATAACAATATCAGATTCAAAAACAACAACAAAAAAGTTCAATTGGGTATCATACACTGCAAGGTGATCGTAGCTGTAGATGGTTTGCTAAAATGTCAACTAAAAATCCCTTTGGAGTGATTAGGGAGTAGACAGCGAGTGAATGAGTGAATAATTCAGAACACAGCTTGGTTCTGAATCATTCACTCACTCCCACTCCCTAATCGCTAGAATAGAATATGTGTCTCGATAGCTAATGTACTTTACAGTTGTTCTTTCATAATTTATGGGGGATTTGAGAGGCGTTTGAAGTGCTCATCCTACGTCTTTTAGAACATTTCACAAAGACGAGGGCCTTTTGTCACGTTGCTAATATGGTGGTCCTTGATTAATTAGGTCTGCAGCTATCAAATAATTTGGTATTTGCATCTCTGATTGAAAATTCAATTGACACGAACTCTTCAAGTTTTGTTGGTGGAATTCTCTCCCATTCGTGCTTGATGAACAAGTCTTGAGTTGCTCACCGGTGTCCGTTGTTCTATTTTTGTGCTCGTAACGTGCCTCCCATCCATTTTCAGTGCAAGACAGGTCTGTCGTACTCTTTTGGTGACTTAAGCGTTATAACTTGCATCTGTCGATGCAGCGACCGACTGTGTTAACTGACATTGGTTTTCTGATGTGTTCCCAAGCCGACGTGGCAACGTACGTTACAAAATGATGCTTGTTTGTTAATGCGGTGTCGCCTGAGGGATCGAAGGTTATGGCCGTTCAATGTCGGTTTTCAGTCTTGCTGCTTATATGCAGAGGTTTCCCCAGATTCTCAAAATCTTTTTGATGATATAATGCAGTGTTTTTCAAACTTTTTTGAGCCAAGGCAAAATCTCGCGGCACACCACTAGCTGAAAATGTGAACCTCCCCCTTCCCAGCTTATTTGAACTATTAACGTGCTATATTGTGACTATAACCGTTTTTAACATTGAAGAATGACGTTATAACAGCTTGAATTGGAATCAAATGAACACAGTATTTTATCATCTTTCATATTTATTGTTTCACCGTCGTCCTGCATTCATGCGTCACAAATTCGCTTGTCTCTCTTCGAAACACAAGGCAATTGGCTAGCTGTTGCTGCTCCCTAGCGGTATGGGAGGGTATTGATTACTTTCTGGGTGAAAGACTGCACAGGCATACAAATTGGATATTTTCCCGCGGCACACCTGACAATGTCTCGCGACACACTGGTGTGCCGCGGCACACGTGTTGAAAAACACTGATATAATGGACCACCGATGAGAATACATTTCCCACATTTCTTTGCAGTTGTACATTGAGAAGCGTTGTTCTTTAACTTCTGGACTATTTGCTGAAGAAAATAAATATTCACAAAATGGGGTGAACCTCCCCCCCATCACTGTTTGTGAATTACTGAGCCTTTTGGGGATGCTCCTTTCATACCCAATCATGACACTTGCGTGTTTCCAATGAACCTATTTGCTCGTGCAATGTTCCAAATGTTCAGGGTTTAAAAAATATATAAATTCTTTTTTTAAAATCATTCCTTAACTTTTCCAGTCCCCCCCCCCCACACCAGACACATGAATGCCGTGGCACGAGTGGAACACGAATTATTATTTCTCCCACGTTGGACAAACCACACATTATGACGTCACTTCTCCCCCACCCATTCTTGTCTCCATAGTAACACCTCACAGGTCACCTGACAGGGGGCATGGCCAGCGCACTCGACTGACGAGCAAAGTACCCTCCCAAGCGAAAGCCCCTCCCGCCCGCCCCAATGGTCACCAGCGGTCGCACCGTGGTGTCTCCCCCCTGAAGACTGGCGCCACAGTACTATGGCAATGCATGATATGAGTCGTGCCAAGGGTTTCCCCTGTAAAGAATGTGATATGGTCTGCCCCAGTACTCCAAGTCTTCTAGAACATATGAAAGCGCATTACCAGCAAGGAGAAAGTGGACGTTTTGAGTGCGAACAGTGTGGACGAATTTACAAGCACGCAGCTAGTTTGGCCAACCATAAAAAGTCTCACGAAGTGGGCTCCTTCCAGTGTCCCGTCTGCACCCGCACCCTGCCCAACGCGGTTGCCCTCAAAAATCACCTTCGCATACACACCTTGTCCCCAAGTAGCGCTCACGCCGAAGAAGAGAGCGAGGAGGTGCCCGAGGAAGGAGGCCCTCACGAAAGGGACTACGCCCTCGGCCAGGACCTCTCGGACGGCTTCGGGCGTCCCCACTTGAACAACAGCGGCCTGCAGGGCCACCCAGGTACCAAAAGTTCCCCCGAGTCGGACGACGCCTGGGACCGACCATTCAAGTGCGACCAGTGCGACAGAACCTACCGGCACCACGGTAGCTTGGTTAACCACAAGAAGTGTCACCAGCAAGGAAGCTTCAAGTGCTCCGTGTGCTTCAAACAGTTTAGCAACCTGGCCGCCCTCAACAGCCACGAGAGAACTCACTCGAAGTTCAAGAGTCCCGCGGCGTCCATGGTGAGCAGCAGTAGTGGCGGCGGCCTCCACCAGTCCGAGCGAGGTGGGGGCGGCGGCTCTCAGGCCACCCAGAGTGACAACGCCAACTCCTGTTTCTGCCACTTGTGCCAGATTGCGCTTCCCAACAAGGCCGACTTCCAGGAGCACATCCTCCTACACAACACCACCTCGCCGTCCCTCGGACTGTCCCGTAGCTTTCCCGGTCTCATGCCTCACAATCTGAGTGCGGTTCGATCTCCGGCATACACTCCAGCTCTTGGAGACCCTCTACCCCTGCCGCCTTTGCCCGGAGATAAAAGGGGTCCTTACGACCCCATCATGGGCCCTCCCGTCAACAATCCTATATATACGTGCGCCTACTGTGGGGCGGGACATCCTGACCTGGAGACCCTCAAAGTACACTACCTGACCCACGATCCCCATCCCGCCTCCCACGGCCAGGATAGCTCCATACTCAACTCGGAAGCATTAAGTTCCGCTTCCCAGGGTTCAGTGTCATCATCGGGAGGCCGCGTGGCCCAGGCCAGTTCTCCGGATGACGGCGAACGTCGCTTCAAGTGCGGCGAGTGCGGCAAGAGCTACCGCCACGCGGGCAGTCTGGTCAACCACAAGCGCTGTCATCAGACGGGCCACTATCAGTGCACAATCTGCTGTAAGCAGTACCCTCACTTGGCCGCGCTACATAGCCACCTGCGAAGCCACAAGGGGCGGTCCTCCAACCAGCCTCTGGGCGACGGCAACGATTGGTTGTCTCCAGAGCCGCTGACGCTGGACTCTCAGCAGAGCTACGTGCAGGAAAGCAGTGACGCCACCACGCCCATCTCGCTGCCGGGAAACCTCACAGACCCCGCCCACTTTGTACCAGACGGCAGTCACAACAGCGCTTTGGACTCCCTCGAGTTCCACGACCGCTTCGACGGGGGTTCCGCCCATCGGCAGGCCGACCGCCACGTGTGCGCCGACTGCGGCGAGATGTACGCCGATGTGTCTGGGATCAAGTCGCACATGTGCCCCCGCCGTGGTCAACCGCCCCCACAGCAGCAGAGTAACCTGTCCAACGGTTTTATAGGCAACATGAATTACCACAGCTCCAGTGGCAGCTCTGTGCCCCCAGCCAGTGTAAAGGAAGGAAGCAGTCAGCGACAATACTCCCAGACCGCAGGAAAGAGGATGGGAAACAACGACAAGGATGACGACGACGGAGAAGTCTACCAGTGTTCCGTGTGCGGGAACCATTACGCCAGCCTCCGAGCCCTGCGCAGCCATCTGCGAAGTCATGCCAATAATCCCTCCGGTCCCGGACCGTCCAATCTGGAACAGGACTGGAGGATGATCTGCTCCACGTGTGGCCAAAGCTTCTCCAGGAAGCAAGACCTTCTAAATCACCAACTGGTCCACGGTCCCCAGAGACCCGATGGCCAACAACAGGGCATCGGCGGCGCTTCGGCCAACGGCAATGACAAGATGGACGGGCGCAGCCACATTTGCGTGGACTGCGGCATGTTCTTTGCAGACCGCCACCACCTGATCACCCACCTGTGTCCTGGCAAGAATCGGGCCGGCACGCTGAGTAAGCAGGTCCTGAGTGGAGCAAAAGGGATGTCCGGGGGCGAGGGCATGGGCGGCGGGGTTGCGGGCGGAAGCCGTGACATCGCTGGGAATGGGCGGCGGTCAATGGTGGACCAAAGTGACAAACCCCACAAGTGTGACCAGTGCGGGCGAGGCTACAGACACCCGTGCTCCCTCCTCAACCACAAAAAGTCCCACAAGACGGGTGTGTTCCGCTGCTTGGTGTGTCAGAAGCGTTACTACAACCTGCTGGCCCTCAAGAATCACCAGAGGACTCATTTTGACCTCAAGAGGTATGGCCACCGTTTTCACTTTTCCACCTAATAGTATTTTGATACATAAAATGTCAACACAATGACAGATAATTGTGACACTGGACACCTAAAGCGCTCACAACGGACACATTATTCATTACTTAGACATTCACACTCTAGTGGCCGTAAGCTTTGCATGTCGCCATACCTGCCCTGGGCCCACCACCAATCATTCACACCCAGCCGTACACCAGTGTGAGTAGTACTGGAGGCAAGGTGGGTGAAGTGTCTTGCCCAAGGACACGGCGGCACATGAGTCAGAGAGAGCTTGATTCGAACAGCAGAACCCGCAGTTACCGGACGACCTGCTGTTACCTCTGAGCCATGGCCGCCCTCTGTGCATGATGATTTGGCAGTGTGTCAAACCACCACAGTGTTGTGCTAACTAGTGGTGGAGGAGAACTTGCGCTGTGTTCGATAATTTTAGTTAATGGATCGGTGGCTGGTATCGGCAGTCCAATACTGATACCTGGTACCTGTATTGGCCTATCCTGGGGGTCGGCAACACGCGACTCCAGAGCCGCATGTGGCTCTTTAGCGACATCTAGTGGCTCCCTGGAGCTTTATAAAAACATCTTTGAAAATGGAAAAAGATTTTGATAGTAGGCTAATATAGCTCAAATAGATATAGATACATGTTGCAGCTCCGAAAAAGGAGAGCTGTGGTGTTGGTTTTTTAAAACGTACACTTTATTTATGCTTTTAACAGTCTCGACAAACACACACACGTCTGCGTCCGACTCCGTGCCTTCTCTCTTCTCGTTCGACTCGAGAGGTGTTCAAAGACAGCCTCCGAAAAACAGAAATTCATGATCACTTCACTGACACTAAGAAAAGTGAAAATAATAATAATAATAATAATAATACATTTTATTTAGAAGCGCCTTTCAAGACACCCAAGGACACTTTACAATAACAAAAAACACAAATCAATACGGGTTGAGCAGCGGCAGCCAAAACGCAAAATGATACCGAGACAGTTGCGGCTTGGTGTCAGATGCACCAAAACAAAAAATCAAGCGAGGAAATCACAAAATAAATTCTATGGGGCGTTTGTGAACACACAACAAAGGAATGAATAACAAACAATTCTGAGACAGTCCAGTTTCCTTCATTGTAAGTTTTGTAGAAGGCTTTTATTTTTTTTTGCGGCTCCAGACATATTTGGGTTTTTTCTTTTTTTTTTTGTCTTATATATGGCTCTTTCAACATTTTGGGTTGCCGACCCACGGCTTATCCCTACTCTTTTATTTTACAGTGGAAAAAACGTTGACTTGTTGGTCTCGTATCAACTGCATCCTCGACTGATTTTCTGCCAAGTAGCCGACATCACGTCTCTCTTGTTTTTATTTTAGGTCAAAAATGCCTGAATTGTGCTCATGTGATGAATAGATATGCAAAATTGATGTGTGTCTTTTGCAACTGCAGGCACAAGTGCGAAGAATGCGGAAAGGCCTTCAAGATCCAAAAACAGCTGATTAACCACCTCCGTCTCCATGAGGAACACCGGGCCAAAGGACTGGTCCGGACCGGTCCCAACGGCTCACGCTACCAGCAGCCCGGCCCATCTCAGATGGCGAGCATGCGAGGGGAGTCGTCAAAGGGCCCCATCATGGGTGTCAAATACGCTCAACAGGGCTTCAAAAAGCCCTACTCTTCAGCTGGAACGTCCAGGCCCCAAAAGTTTGACCCGGCCGAGAGCGGGCGGCGACCTTTCGCCTGCGAGGAGTGCGGCAAGACGTATCGGCACGCGGGCAGCTTGGCCAACCACAAGAACCTCCACAAGATCGGCGAGTACCATTGCAACGTGTGCAACTCCACGTACCCCAACAGGCTGGCCATGAAGAACCACCTACGCCTCCACTTTGCCCAGAAGAAGCACAACTGCCAGGAATGCGGCAAGGGTTTCCGTACCCAAAGGCAGCTGGCCACGCACACCACGGCAGGCCTGTGCAAGGGCCCGCAGGGTCCCGGCGCCCAAATGGACTTTGAGTGCGACGGCTGCTGCGAGGGCTTCTCGTCGGCGGAGCAGCTGGCCGCGCACGACTGCCCCGCCCAGCACCTGCCGTCCTCGTCGTCGGCCGGCAGCTCGGCCAACGTCAGCATGGAGAGGAGCTCCGTGGACCTCGACTCCGACGAAAGGCCTTATGCGTGCGACCTGTGCAGCTGCGCCTACAAGCACGCCAGCTCTCTGCTCAACCACAAGCACACGCACAAGACGGGCGACTTCCGCTGCAACTTCTGCGACAAGCCCTACACCAACTACATGGCACTGCGCAACCACATGCGCATCCACACGCAACGCAAGAAACACATCTGCCACACGTGCGGGAAAGCTTTCCGCCTGGCCCGCTTTCTGCGCAACCACCAGAAGGTCCACGAGGAAGGCGCCACCCCGTTTGGCTGCCCCACCTGCGGCAAGAGCTTCCAGGGCAGGTCGGGCCTGGCCCGACACCGCTGCGGCGACAACCAGGTAGGCATGGATGTCAGGAGGAAGACGGGCGGCGCCACGGCAGAGGGCGACGAGTGTCGCTACACGTGAGTTGTCCTCACTTGTTTGTCATGCTTGGAACTTGTCCAAATAGTGAAGATGAATTTAGCTCTGCACATGTCTATTCCAGGTATATGATCTCCAATCCGGCTTCCTTGGGACCATTCGCGTGCCGGAATTCGGATTTTTCTGAAGTTTGGACAAATTGAATTAGTGGAGAGACCAGTTAAGTCACCCCCGTTTGCTTTCAGTTAGCATCCACTTTGTCTTTGTGCTGCTGATGTTGTGTGTCCTTGTGTGCGTGCGGGAAAGAAACCGGCCCACCTGTAGACAAGATTAGGAAGGGGGCGCAGGGACGGAGGAGGGGGACCGCGCCATGAGGCCGGTCCCCCTTGTCCGGCCCCTGCTTCGGCCACTACAACCTCTTTTTTGGCTAAGCCGGATTGCAGATCATATACTGTAACGCTGACGTAATCTCCATGCAGTGCTGTCGGTTTGATGTGATGCGCGCTTCCGGAGGCTTCCGCCCGGCATCTAACGTTGCGTCTGTGCGCAGGTGTGACCAATGTGGACGCTCCTACCGACACGCCAGTTCCCTCATCAACCACAAGAACACGCACACCCTCGGCATCTACCACTGCGCCGTGTGTCTCAAAACCTACTCCAATCTTCTGGCCCTCAAAAACCACCGCCGCATCCACTCTGAGATGCGGCGGCACCGCTGCCACGACTGTGGCAAGAGCTTCCGAGTGGCCTCGCAGCTCTACAACCACCGGCGGGTCCACCAGAAGCAGCGGGAGCTGACCTGCGCCTCGTGCCGCCGCGCCTACCCCACTCAGGCCAGCTTCCGACTGCACATGGAGATCAGCCATGGCCAGGCACCCCAGAGGCCGCCACCCCATCGCCACCGGCCAGGCTGGGGCTCGGGCTTGGACCTCACTTTGATGCAAGAGCAGGGCATGGACGGTGCGGCACGGGCCCGTGGACGGCAGGCAGCGCCCAAGGCCCACGTGTGCGACCAATGTGGCCGCTCCTACCGCCACGCCAGCTCGCTGGTCAACCACAAGAACAGCCACAAGACCGGAAGCTTCTTCTGCAACTCGTGCCACAAGCAGTTCCCCAACCTGATGTCCCTTAAGAACCACCGACGCATCCACACCGAGCCCAAACGCTACCAGTGCCCGGACTGCGGCAAATCCTTTCGGGTGTCCACCCAGCTCATCTGCCATCGCCGCATGCACACCAAGGAAAAACCCTTTACGTGCTCGCAGTGCGATAAACGTTTCTCCTCTAAGTCCAACCTCAGGCACCACATGAAGGTCCACTGGCCCAGCAACTCTGCGGCGCCGTCCCGCAGGGCTGCTGGCCCACCGCCCAACTTTGGGGGAATGCCAGGCGGCACCTTTATTTGAACTGAGTTCGCGATTGGGGCTTAACTTGGCAGAGACAAACTAGACGCATAAACACGCACCAACGTGCTGTGGCCCGCTGCCGCCTCACTGGACACGCCCACTTGATGAGATTTGAGTGACAGATGGACGCAGCTAGGGCAAGGCAGTTGGGGCATGGCCTTGGAGTGGGCGAGATTTTGACTTTGCATACACCCCGCCCCCAACACTGGTAGCCTCTACGATTGGACGCTGGACATTGTCGTCCAACACAAACGGGATTGGCCGACGTGAGAGCGGGCAGTTGACGTCTGTCGGGAAGCTCCGCCTTCTGATTGTGTAGAATAGTTAGCGTGTTAACGACACATATGTGTACGCGTGTTCATGTGTGTAGTAGCAGCTGCGGCGCTAGTGTGTAGATGTCTTTAGAGCTGTGATGACCCATAACCCTCCTGGTCCCCACGTGCTAAAGGGACCTTTGTATCTCCTAGCGTAGCTTTTGCTGTATTTATTGACTGGACGCTGAGGTGGTAGTTAGCGTCATGATGTTAGCAAGCGCGTTTGACTGTTTGTATGCTTAGTTTGAAGTCACGTGACTTTTCTAACGTCTTTTGATAATTTGTTAACTTGAAACCGCTAAGGACTGAAAATAAAACTGATGACAAATGCGCGTCGTCACTTCACTCGCGGGACTTAATGCGAGCCCGGGCGTTACCATCGGCGTCCTGGCGACTCTTGATGTCACCTGTCATTCAAAGAGGAAAAGGTAGCCAATGGTAAGTGGAATTTCAAAATGAAAGATGTGGGGGAGACGGGCCTCCCGGGAACACGCGTCCTTAACGTTATTGTTTTAATATTGACTGTGCTTCTTTTTACACTTGTATGATGAGTCTACGCATGTCACTTTGTATTTTGTATCTCGTGTTTTGACATCTAACTCTACTGCAAACTTCATTTACACACATTAAAAGACTTCCACAAACATGCTTTGCTTTTGTCATTGCTATCCAACAAGACAGTAAGTCACAAAAACTTAGACCTGTCAATTCACAGGCATCATAACCTGTCTGTCCATCCGCACACATTCAGACACTACCTGTCCATGCATGCATTTCATTTTCCCTCACATCACTACAAAATTTGTACACGTTGTATATAAACATGGTCCATCTGATTTGAACGTCCATCATCTTTCAATTCATTCACCCACACTCATTTGGCTCTGTCCACCAATGCACATTTCGACAGGCATCCGTCTTCGTTCACTTTGCTCAAGTAAACATGGCCTGTCCATTGAGTCACCTACGTCATGGAACCGCCCACTTAGACAGATCAAGCGTGAGCGAGCACATGCTCCCTGGAAAGGATTATAGGAGAGCACGCCGGTTCTACTACGTAGCCGGACAGCGGAGAGAGTAAGTTTACCGGCTGGCGAGGCTTGTCTAAACTCAAGGGTTGTTTTTAGACTTAAGGCTGACCCTCTAAATCAGTGGTCTCCAACCACCAGTCTGCGGACCGGACCGCATAGAGACAGACCTGTGAGGAAATTTACTCCCATCAGAAGTGATGTGGGGAAATGCGTGCGCGTCGGGCCAATTGGAGACCTCTTTTTAACTTTGGTTGGAAAGTTGAAATAAACAGAATCCACCAATAAATGAAAGAAGAAGCATTAAAACAGAAAGTAAAAGTAACAAGTGGGCAGCCATGACTTCCGAAGATGACGTTATTTTGACAAGAGAAGAGTTCTTCCCCTGGAAAGTAAAAGTAACAAGTGGGCAGCCATGACTTCCGAAGATGACGCTGTTTCGACAAGAGAAGTTCCTCCCCTGGCGGTATCTCCACTGCGACGTAAAGGAGGAAGCTGTTGCGCTTGCTACGTCATCAAAAACAAGACAATACGAGAAACCCGTTTAATCATTTGAACAAATAGCACTCAGGTGGAAAGTATGAAAATGCAAGCAGACTTTGCACAGTCTGCCCACTTAGACAATTGTAGTTTAGTCACTAATAACGAGCCGGCAGCCACCGGATGGAAGTAGCAATCAATCGTGTTATCTTTTACAAGTAGCAATGACGCTAACGCCATGTGCTGGATCATAACTTTAAAATGATTATGTTTACATTATCAGGCCTAATTATTATTCCTCATGCGTACATTCTTAATAGTTCGCCGTGTTATTTTATTTTATTCTACATTTGCCGCGCAGTAGAATAACACTATTTGAAATGAATGAACATTAATAAAATGTTGAATGGCTCTCTAATTATCGTTGTCAGTACCAGTCAACTGACAATTTAAAAGCAATAGAAAAAGAAATGTTTGCCGGTCCATAAACAACACGTACTTGTCTTAACCGGTCCGTGAGACAAAAATGGTTGGAGGTCACTGCTCTAAACGGTGAACAGTTCTCCTGTTTTTGGCTGAAATAAATTGATGTGGACTGTAGCTAGTAGCTTCTACAGGAAACCAAGTCACGCCAACTTGGGCTCGCTTGCTCGCTGTCATTTCATGAGTTGGATGTGTATATTTTTTACATTGTACATTTTACTTGTACATCTAAAATGTGTTTTGCCATTGTGTTCATGTCTGTCTGCTAATTTCCTGCTCGATATCAGCCACTCATACATTTCGTCTCACTCAGCAGCCGTCAACCTTGCGGGTCCGCGGCACTCATCCACACACATTTCCACATCTGGCTGAGATTCAAGTATTTGTCAGGTTTACATTGTTCATTCGCACGTCCATTTGTCTATCACACTCAACTTGTCATCATGGGGTGTCTATTCGCACGCTATGATGTAAACATCCATCTGACCTTTCGTTTCCATCACGTAAGTTTGTCTGTCCATTTACACACAGGGACGGAAACAGGAAGTAGACGTGTGAACACTGAACAATCCTTCTTTATTTCTTCATGTTTCAATATTTCTGTCAGGGTTTAATATATTTTTTTGTTTGTTTGTTGGAACTTAAAATGTTGGACACATTTAGAAAAGACGCATCTGCATAGAGTTGTCATCTTAAAGATCCATGGAGGGAGGCTGGACGGGGGGGTTGGAGGGGGCGAGAGAGCGACTGGTCGGGGAGTTGGGTGGCTGGGGCAGGGGGGTTATACTGGCACGTCACACCAACGGAAACAAAACAGCCAACAGCAGCACGAGGGAGGGAGGGAGGGAGGGAGGGGGCAGGGCAGGGGAGCTGTTGCCAATCGAGGGACGGGGGTCTTAAGTGTTTTGGGAGGGCGGGACAGATGGCTTTTACGTTACACTACGCACACACAAACACACACTAAAAGAAACACACAAGTTGCATTTCCCGTCAAAGTTGGGCTAGCGGAGCGGAAGTCCCGCTGTCTGTCCTCTTTAGTACCGAGCCTTGACGCCGCCAAAATAATATTGCACTTTGTCCAGGTCGGCCTGCCTGTGGGGGGCCGAAAGGGCGGATGGGGAAGGGCCCCGGGGCGAGGAGGCCCGACAAGGCGGATAACTAGCGCGGGTGAGGCCCCGGGCCAAACGGTTGTCCTTCTTTGGCGGAACTTGCGCCGAGAATTCGACAGACAAAGTCGCCAAAACGGAGGAAGCACTTTGGGCCGAGGAGCCACTGGGTGGTTTGGGAAGCCAAGAAGACGGCTAAGGAGGACACATCCCCACTCCCCCCCCCACTCCCTCCCCGGGACGCCAAGGTGGCGGCCTGGCAGCTAAAGAGGACCGGACAATCTGGCACGCCGTCAACTTTGTCTGGAATTTTCTAGATAAACATGCAGGTCATCTTTTTATGGTTATTTACAATAATTACACATTCTCGTCTCCATGGCGATCAGAACAACAACAACGACAACAACGAAGTCAAAGTCCTTCTTGTGACTCCTCCCACTAATACAAATGAATACTGACTTGGAGGGGGCGGAGCACGAGGATGTAAGCGGAGGGTCGGATCGATGGCGAACATCACGTCACGGCGACCGGACCAGGAGGAGTTTTGGTTTGGGGAATGCTTTCAGGAAGACAGAGAGCGTCGTCGTCGTCAGGACTACAAACATGGAGGACGCCGCCACTCTAAATTGTTGGCATGCTAACAGCTAATGGCAGGCCGGTCTCTGGAGCGCTCGCTCACACCTTATCGTTTGTTTGCGTCAGAGCGGGGAAAAAAAGCGAGCATCGTCGTCGTCGTTGTGCTTCCTGTCGCTCTACCGGCACAGGGTGGGGGTGGGTGGGGTGTCATAAGGTGGGAGGGCTGGGGGGGCTTAGTGGGAGGGGCACCACGGGTGATGTAAAAAGAAGCTGGTTGACGTGCTAACGTGCTAACAAAGACGGAGCCGATGAGCGGTAAAGTGCGCAACATGGCGGCAGGTCGGGATACAAAAACATCACCATGCAAAACTCCACAACGCTTTGCATGCTTTTTTTCACTGTTAGTATTATTTCTTTCATGTTTTTTTTACTTCTTATGTTTTCACCTTTTGGAGAAGCAGTGATATTGGGGAGCAGATGGGAGGGAGGCGGTCTCGTAGAGAGGAAAAGGTGGGGTGGGGATATCCTGATCCACGCTGTCATCTTTCCAAAAATACCAAGGACACCACTGAGGCTGTGTCTTCAGAATTGTTCACGTAATCCCAACGACTCTCTATTGGTATTTTCATCAAGTGGACCTTGATTCGTTCCGAAATTGTCAACTGAAAATCCCTTTGTAGTCATTCAGGAGTAGGGAATGAGCGAATGTGTCTGAACACCGTCGTTGCGTCATCATGCATCATTCACTCAGTCCCGACTCGCTCACCACGCGGAGATTTTCAAATAGTGGACCGAGATCAGGGCTCTCAAACTTGCGGCCCGCCGGACGAGATTTTTAGGCCCCCTTCTTAGCCTCAAAGTCGAATGTTAGTGTGGCTCCACCCCAATCACTTATGAGCTAGCATCACTCGGGCTCATGACAACACGTTTTGAAGTGGAAGGACAAGATATCCTGTCACCTTGTCCCAGTCATGCTTTTTTTAAAAAAAAAAAAACAGGAGACGTGGTATACTTCATGCAGCCGAGACACACCCAGACTCGATCTCCAGCCGTTGCCACATAAATTGAGTTTGAGACCCCTGACCTAGATAGTTCCTAAGCCGAAAATGCCTCTGGAATTAGTAAATGGTTCCGAACATAGCAATTATGTTCAGAGTCATTCACTCATTCCCTGACTCCCAAATCACAATATACCTGTACTGCACACCATTTTGTCGAGGGAACAGAGTGTTTCGAAAATGTCCACTGAAAATCACTTTGTAGTGATTGGGGAGTCGGTAATAAGTAGTCAATTTTGAGCACACTTCTCCTTCCTTCGTGCCGCCATGTTTGCGTTTGTCGAGGGACGATGATGGCGGCGCAGACAAACTAAGACGTCCCGGCGTAACCAACTTGACCGACAACTGTGGAAAAGGAGCCACTTGAGTACCTGACAGGAGGCGAGCGAGCGAGGAGGCGCGACCGACACGTTTGGTTTCAACACAACACGATAAAACTTTGGTGCACGCGCGAGTCGGTTTTGGTTTTGGGAATGAAAAGAAAACAGGCTACAAACGCTTTGTTTTGTTTGCCGCAACAACGTCACACAGCTAAAAGCGCAAAAGGCTACACAACATGCAGAAACTGAACAAAGGCGCTGTCTCCCACTTCCTGTTGCCGTCCGAGCCGCTGCGATCCGTGCTAGTGGTAGCATGGCTTGCGATGCCAATGCTGATGCAACGAGGGAGTGATCGCTAGCTGACGTTATTGCTTGAACGCCGAGTGCCGTTTGTGGCATTACGGTGCTTGTTAGGCTGGTTAGCCTTGCTAGCAGCGGCAGGTGGGCCTTAGCATCACAGAACTACAACAATTAGACATGCGCTATGCTACCAATGCTAATGGTGCCAAGCTTGTATGTTGTGAATTCAAACACCCCGTTTGGAGCGAATATAAAAAAAGAAACATAACAAGGCCGCAAACACGTTATATTCCTTAAGAGGAAGTTCACTGTGTTTTCTTTTCGTTGCACTATGGGGCAAATTGACCTTAAGTCTCATGTGCGGCTTCACCTTAGTTCACTCTACTACTGAAGAAGGACGGTAGCTTCCTTCTGCGAAACATCTTAAGATGGATTGTGGGCTTTTTCCTTCTCTATCTGGAATCTTTGATAACATAAACTATGCTAATGCTAAGGCTAGGTTAGAGCAAAGCTAGCACACTGGGCAACTTTGTTGCACTCGTCGAGAAGGCAGCGACAAAGACGGCTCAGGCGATGTCAACAGGAAGTGACGTCAACAGAAAGTGACAAGAGGCAGTCATGTAAAACGAGCACCAAGTGCCACAAAACATGGCTGCAAGACTTAGGTGGGCGGGGCTGCGGTCAAAGGGCGGGGCCGGCCACGCTTGTAATCTAAACTGCATAGATTGACCACCCCGCCATTGACTCCGCCCCGCCTGAGGCCTCTCCTCCTCCCTACTCTTTGCTTGGTGCGTTACCGTGAAAACTTGCCACCTTCAAATGACCCCCAGCAGCCCCCTCCCCGTCACATAAACACCGGATTTCGTTCCAATCAATCGGGTGAACGCGGGTGGAGCGCTGACTGACATGAGTGACCAATGATGGGTGGTCTCAGAGTCAAGAAGGACCCGCGGGATGCTTTGGCTGTGTTGGGAATCTCATTCTCTGCTCCAAAATATTCGGATTTAGATATTGAGGACCTTGATAGTTCCTAAAATGTCCAGTAGAAATCCATTTGTCGTGACACGGACGTAGGGAATGATTACCGATGTAATGATGTTATTACGAGATCAATGTCACCTTTTGTAATAAATTATGATCAACTAAATAAAATAGAGTAACTTTCTATTGTTTTAAATGGAGTGGTTGACTAAACGAATTGCTCTACTTATATTGAGGATAATTTCACACCACAATTAACAAATCTATTATTTAATGTAACTTTATAATATATTGTAGATGCCAAAAGATGGCGGCAATGGGCTACATTTGTCAAAATAAAGCTCCTCAACTCACTTCAGCACCAAGGTACCGACAGATGGCGATACTGTACTCCTTTTGGCCCGAGTGTGAGTTTTTCAGTGAACATCGGACAGGTTCAGAAAAAAAAATGGTGAATGTCAAATGGCTAAAGTAATGATAGCATGATCGTTAATCACTGGCCCTCATTCACGATAGCTTGTACTATATAGTGACTAGGGAGGGATTCGGAACACAGCCATTGTGCATGTTTGTCTGGGGGCGGGGTCGGAGCGTGGAGGACTATTTGTGCGGGACGGCACCGGTGGACTTTCCCTGGCAGGTGACGCCCACCGTCGCTGTCGCCATCACCGTCCCGTCTAAAAAAAAAAAAAAAAAAACCCTCCAAAACAAAAAATCCAAACAAAAAAAAAAAAAAAAGGAAAACGACGCTCCAAAGAAGAAAGAAGCAAAGTAAATTGTGGGCGGCTGGCGAGCTGGTTTACGCGCTCTACACTGACAGCGTGGTGCATTTAAGGGTGTTGCTTTTGGTGGGACTTTGGGACCTCGGCCCACCCCAAGTGTGTCCCGTTTGCTGATTGGTTATCTTCTTGCATTTGTGGTTCAAGTTTTTGGGCTTTTTTCTTCTCCAGCTCCCGTCGGTCTGCCGCAGGCGGTCGTCACGGCGGCGATGGCCGTCGTCGCGGCGGCGGTGATGGCCGTCGTCACGGCGACGGGCGTCGTCACGGCGACGGGCGTCCCGAAAGCTCAGAAGCCTAAAGTCCCGCCGATGGTGGACGCCAGGACCACGCCCAGGATCACGCAGCAGATGATTATCATTATCTTTTTCTGAGGGACGACAATTATTTAAGAGATTATTAAAATGCGTTAGCATAGCAACAGAGCTAACCCAATATAAAGCTGTACATTAGTAAATCCTCACTCATCTGGAATTGTTTTGGCTGCGTTTGAGTTTTGATTGAGGGTATGGGAGCAGGGTTCTGGGTATGATTGCAGTTCTATTTGTGATTCTAAAATCCAGTTTTAGTCCTGGTACCAGTTTTGATGATGGTTTGGTTTACCTTGCGAGCTTGGCTCTGATACTTGACGGCCTTCTTGGTGTCGGACACGGCTCGTTCCACGTAGTCGACGGAGTGCTCCACGTTGTATTCGATTCTGTCGATCATCTCGCCCTGAAAACCAGCACACCACAGGTGAAGGACCGGTGGGCCCCAGTGGGTCGAATACTTGGACGCTGCGGCACCGTACTGCATACCTGACTCTCCACCAGCATGGCCATGTCCACAAACATGTCATGAAGCTCCCGGATGCTGTTCTCCAACTTGATGATCTCGGTGTGCCGGGTCTCAATCTCGTTCAGGGCCTGTTTGGTCATCTGGGAATCCATCTTGATCTGACAAGTCATTGACAAGTCGGGAACAGCTCATTCACAAGTCACTGGCACGTCTGTGACAAGTCATTGACAGGTCGGCATCAAGTCATTGGTCGGGTCGTGACAAGTCGGTGACAGGTTTGTGACAAGTCATTAACAGGTGTGGAACAAGTCATGACAGGTCCAGAGGAGGTCGTTAGCGGCGATCTTTGTCATTGACGGGTCTCTGAGAAGTCATTTACAGAGGTGACGTAACCTGGCCTTGGAGAGCTGCTAAGATGAAGGGGGCGGGACAACACCAAGTGTCGCCCCTCCCCCTTCAAATTAAAAGCTCTTGCGGGCGGCATCATTTGACAGAGGTCATGTGACAGAGGCCGTGTTCACTTGATGTGTCAGCGCACCCGCCAGACAGCGGCCATCTTGGCCGGCGACCATCTTGGCCGGTGGCCATGTTGGCTAGCTCAGGTGCGGTGCTTACATCATCGGTGAAGATGGCCAGCTTGCCACTCTCCAACATGTCTTCCAGCTCCTCGTTGGTCGTGGTTCTTCCGGCTACATATGCGCGCGCACACAGACACACACACACACACACACACACACACACACACACACACACACACACACACACACACACACACACGCAGTTGTTAGCACACACAAGTTGTTGTCTTTATTGTGTGTGTGTGTGTGAGAGACGCATGTGCCACATACTGATCTCCAGCTGCCTCTGGATGCGGTCCTTGCAGCGGTCTCGATATTTGGACTGCGTGGTGTTGTACTCGGTCATCACCTCCACAAACTTGCGGGACAGTGTCGAGTGCTGCGGGACGACACCGGAAAACAACTTCATGACGGCTGTGACGCGGTGGAGGCTGTGTTTTTTTTGCGACAGTTACGATGTGAGCCTCCAGTGGGGACTTAGCCAACATTTTGATGCCCCTCTTTTAAATCTTTTTTGCGTTCCTAAAGAATGATCCCACGCGTGGTTGGGACCTGTGTCCATCTTCGGGCATAAATATGCTAGTCTAGTCCTATGGTAGCGTTGTTGCTTGAACTGATGAAAGCTTTGCTGTCCCTGACCATTCCCCCGCTGGCATAAAGTGCCTCACCTGCGTCTTACGGATCCTGAGGTCCGCCGAGGATCTGTTGAGACCTTCTTCCTGCTCGATGCTCTGCTCGATTGCTGCAGGGAGACACATGGGCCCGTACTTTTATTGTGAAAAGCCAAAGAGTGCCTCACTTCCTGGCCAGAGTTTACCTTTTAATTTTGAACGAACTTTATTGGCGGTCTTCTTGATGTCGGCCGTCAGATCCTCCAACTCCTGTTTGGTCTCTGTGGGTCACATAACAACACGCTGCGGCTCATTCCTGTTGGCACTCCCATTAGCAACATGCCAACTAGTGTGTGTGTGTGTGTCTGTGTGTGTCTGTGTTTGTGTGTGCACGCGCGCGCGTGCGTTGTCTCGTATGAGTGTGTGGATATGAAGATGTTATGTTGCCACAGGAACCACCTTTCCCATCATGCATCGCCTCACAGGTCGTTGGAAGGGGGTCAAAGGTCATGTTAGTGACGGGCGGGGTTTGTCCAGACAAAACTCACGTGCGCTTAAGCGAGTGGAAGCGCTGGACGCAGACGACTGGCGAGGTCGGCATGCAACATGCAAACGCAAACATGGCTGACAGGAAGCAAGGGAGGGATTGACAAACTAGGAAAAAAAACAAACAAAACTAAATCAATCAGCACTGATCACATGTGGACATCAAAGTTGGTGACGTTGATGCGGAAATGGTGAAATTCTGCGTCGGGCAATGACGTCATGCACGGCGCTCCAAAACTGTTTTGACACTTGACTCATGAGGCAACTCTGCAGTGCACCGTATCAAAATCCTAATCTAGTCCGCTACGTAGTCACGAGTCCGCTATGTAGTCCACTATATTCAAATGCATGTATCGCAGGGCTGACGAAATGAACGCAAAAATTCGCCTTAACGTCACTCAACTTAAGCGTCCAATTAACGAGCACTGCGCCTCCCCTGCTTTGAGAGCGGAGAGCAAGTAGGCCAGCGCTCTCAAAGTTTTTGGGGAAGTAAATATGGTCCGGCGTGTATGTAGGGGTTCGTTTTATCGCCAGAGTAGCAAGGCGGGAGGAGGTCAAATTTTAGGGATACGAGGCAATGCTCCTCTAGCTCCTCACTTCATGGAGACGTCAACTAACGATGGTGTCAAGTCATTGCCGTGCTCAAGAAATAAAGTCTCTGCGTGGCTGCATGACTAGCATCAGCACAAATGTCCACTCTGTTCTTCATGTCTCAACTGCGATTCAATTAAAGTCAAATATAACGACAACAACTGTCACTCAAAACAACCTTGCAGATTCACGGACAATGTCAGGAGTCTCTCGAGCACTTTCCGCAACATCCCTGGGCATTCGATGATGTGGAAACCCATTTTCAGTTTTGTAAACGTCGATGATGCGTGCATTGTTGATGCTGAAAGAACGACGCGTTACATTAATATGTACGCAAGTCAATGAAGTGTAAAGGATCGCGAAAATGCCTTTAAGAAGCTAACGTCAGATAGAAAGCAACTTTCCGATCCTAATGGCGCGACAGAGTGGGACGAAGATGTTCCAAAGTGGTCCGATGTTCATCTTGTTTCCCATGGGAGTGACGCTAACACTAATGCAAATGAACACTCGGTAGCTTGAATCCTGTACCGCCATGCTAACGAAGATTACAATTAGCTTACTTTCGTCAGGGTTGGGCGCTGCCAAGATGGCGCTGTGCTGCTTCTTCACCTGCTCCACATCCTCGGACAACTTCTCGATGCAGCCGCGTATCTCCTCCACCTTCATACACACACACACACACACACACACACACACACACACACACACACACACACACACACACACACACACACACACACACACACACACACACACACACACTTCCTGTCACAACACGCTAACACTCGATGGATACGTTTCTGTATATGTGTGAACGTGTTACATGTGCATATGTTTGCTTGTGTCGTACGTGTGTGTGTTTGTGTACGTGGGAGTAGCTACGTATTTGCAAGTGTGTTTGCATGTGTGTGTGTGTGTGCATCATATGTGCGTATTGGCTTGAGTGTGTGCATGGGTGTGTATAAGCATGCGTGCGTACATGTGTCCATGTGCACTTGTGTAGCATGTGTGCGTTTGTGAGACATACGTTACCTGCTCAAAGAACTCGTCCATGAAGTGGTCTCGATCCACCTGCACCACCTCTTCATCATCATCACTGTCCTTAGCCTGCAGTACAAGCACATGACGTCACACGACGGCACACAGCGACACATAAAATCCCACGTCGCACAATGTCAAATGGCAGCAACCGTATCCACATGCTTGTCACACAACGGCACGCACGCAACACGACACAATCTCGCACACCCACTTGCAATGGCGCACTGCCATACACATTACGAAACGTCACACAGTGACACACAACCCCAGACGGGGCCCATCCAATGTCACACAGCCAAACGCAGTGTCACACAACATCACACACACTCGTTGTACAAAGCACCCGACAATGTCACACCGCTGCACACATTACACGTTGCGACTTCACTTTTTTTTTTTTTTGAATTGCCACTGTAAATCATCTTCTTCTTACATTTTGTGTACGGCTTCAACTTGCTACTGTCACGTACGTGTCCGCCGCCGTGTCCGGTCAAGTAAATATGCTCACCGCTGCTCACTGTACTGTCACAATCCTCCATCATATAATAACACAGCCAAAATGTATATTGCACTTTAGAAGGTCATCAATGACCAAAAATAAATCAATAAATAAGACCAACGAAGCAGTACCGGGCCGCAGACCGGTGATTGGGGACCACTGCACAAAGACACGCCCCCGGGAGCAAACATGGCCAGCAAGTCTGGCCCAGCTGATAAGCGCACGCACGCACACACGCACACAATGATGTGATGTGAAGGTCCAGAATACCCTTCACAATAAAAGCTTCTGGAAGCAGATGCACTTTGTGACTGTTACCATGGTAACTTGTAAACTTCCTGTGTGCACAACCTCATGTCAAACCCACTCACGACACAAAACCACACAGAACGTTCGACACACAGGCACGCACACGCCGAGAAGTGCAAATAAATGTGATGTGGTCTGTACTGTATAGTGAGAAGCGAAGTGGGATAGGGAGGGGTGGAGCAGGGGTCAGAGAGTGAAAGTGGGAAGGGGAGGACATGGGGGAGGGGAATGCAGGATGCCGGGATGGAGTCAGCTGCATTTACAGGAGGCTGGGTTGCTGCTACAAAATGTCTACTCCCTCTCTTGGAAAACACAATACTTCTCCACATCGCGCTTTTTACTTTCTTCTTTCCTTCACTCTACCAAGGAAGGGGTGTAGGGAGGGGGAGGGGGAGGGGGCAGGGGGCAAAGTACAGACTCCAGGCCACTGACAGCGGGAGGGGGCGGGCTTCTCCATCCTTTAATCCGCCCCACCAAGAATTTATGAAGGAATCTTTGTGGCATTAATTTGGCTATTCATTGTATTCATGAATTACTTTGTATTCCTCTCAGCAAGTAATTAATCAAAAAAAAAAAGAGTAAATGTAACGCTTTTTCCAAATATATGAAATGTGTTTTTATTACAAAATGGGGGTATTTTTTTTAATTTATAATTGACCACTGTGTGAGCTGCCTTCTGAGCTTTGTGTCTTCAGGGGTTGGTGTCAAACTGGCAGTCCAGGGACCAGTTTTGGCCCACGACATTATTAACGTGGCCCAGGAAGGCAAAACTTGTGAATAGACTTGATGCTTCATGGAAACTATCTTCACTTTAATCAACACTAAGACTGGCGGTTAATAAAACGGTTGCTCCTTCAATCATTTACTGTCTTTTGATTTTAAAATTAGCTGTCCATCGATTTGTTGTGATCATTTAAGGTTTATATGGGTTCACAGTCATAACGGCGCCCCGAGGGACACCCTAACTATGACGTGGCCCGCCCCCTAAACCGGAGTTGGACACCCCCGGTGTAGCCATCAAATGTTAGCCACTCGCCGTTAGCGATGCTTCGGCCACCATCTTGAAAAATATACACCGTGAATGCAACAACATCAAGGTTCACCTCCAGCCTTTGACCTCTGGGAACGAAAATGTACATTCACAAGGACACACGCGCACACATGGCTTCGGGTTAGAGACACATACAGGCACACTCGTGTGCGCACAAAGTGACTAACTACAAATGACTTGACATAGCGGCCCCAGATAGTTCCGAAAATGTCCGCTGAAAATCCCTTTGTAGTGATGATTGCGTGCGCAGCGGCTGCCATGACTGCTAACGCCCGTCTGACTCACTATATACAGAATTTTATATAGTTGATGCTAAAGTTGAAATGACTCATCGAATCCGCCCAAATCAGTATATCAGGATTTTTATATCGTGAACTACTGTATAATGTAATTGAGTGTAGATCTGAAATTATGAATCGAATCATCCTGAATCACTACAGAGACAATTCGTTGGTAGAGGACAGTGTAGTTGCCTCTTGGGTCAAATGAAAAATAATTTTGGGAGACGACTCGGAATTACCGTAACATCTATGCTAATGTCTGTTAGCCGATATCTGATATTTTCCATTACCTGTTAGCACGGAGCTAGTGGACATTTGTGATAATGTGATTTGCTTGAACATATTGCTGTTGAAATCAACAATGTTGAATTGTCTTTTGTTTCTTGTGTGTGTTTTTTTTATAGTCATCTTCAACTGGGAGTGATGAATTAACATCTTGAAGCACACACGCTTGACCTCGCACTAGGACTCGTGATCAAATGAGAGAGGATCTTCTTTTCCTTTCAGCAAAGTGACGTTACAAGACAGCAAAAAGTGCAAGAAGAAGAAGAGGTATGAAAGAACACTTGAAAACCTGGGATTGCTTATACCGGCCTTATTTCAAGGGTGCCGATACCAACTACTGATACGTAAAGCAAAAAAAAAAAAGATATTGGGGAATTGAATTTACATTGGTTTCCTTGGAGTGGAAGTACAAGTTGGCCAGTTGGGAGCGCTAAAGTGCCATTAAGGTGGTTTCATAATCGCCCCAACATACACCACCGAAGCAGAAGGAAGGTAGGACAACATGTCAGGTACAGTTGTTTTTTTGTGTGTTTGTAGGTTTGGGGGGCAAATGTGTTTTCATGCAATATGACAGAAAAAAATAATAATTTTGATCTTTTTTGGGGTGGTGGTGGAATGGATCAATTGCATTTGCACTCATTTCAATGGGAAAAGATGACTTGACAAAGTAGTGTGTCGCAACTGTATTGTGCGGAGGCGTTTTGTCCTGGCAGCATTTGCTTTTGGGATTGTGCTGGCCATGAGTCAAAAGGCACTGTATGTCTGGTCGCCACTTGAGGAAAACATGGCAATCACCCCTGTCATTCTTAGCACGTGCACGGGCCTCCAGAATGATTGGCAGCCCCGGTTCAGAGGGGATCTTAAGCTTCTAATAAATTCACTTATCGTCTAAATCATGTAGGACCAAAAAAAAAGCAAGATCCAACCTTGAAACATCGATACAGCGGGGAAAAAAATGCTACACGAAAAATAAATAATTCTTGGACATCAAATGCAGTGGCAGCCCTGTTGTGACAACTTTGTGCACGCCTCTTTTGGCAACAAGAGAGCAGCTCATCTTGTGCTTGCATGTTTCACACAATGAGAAAATACAGGAAGAGGGACACGGGAATCCTTTGGCTTTGCCAGCCACCTGATTTCTCTCATTTGGAGCCCCCTCTGCAGCTTTTCAATGGGCTTGAGATCTGGGGACTGACATGGGCATGGGAAAAGCTCAAGCAGCCATGCTTCAAATCATTCCCCCCCCCCCAAAAGTTATTGATGATTTCAAAATTCAAGGAGTTCATAAGAAGGGAACCCTGACTGACTGTCGCAAACGGTGGCGACACAAAATTGGCTTCATGCGTCAAGCATAAGAAGGACAGAGACAGTATCATCAGAAACGGGACTTGCATAATTTCCTTGGCTTTCCCTTCCAACTCTGCAGATGCAAGCGCAACAATAAGCCAAGCTCCTCACTCAAGCGATACACGCTCGCCTTTGTGCCATGGGAACAACGCTCATGTTGCTGTCACTTTCAGCGGGGATCCGCTTCAAAAACGCAGCCGCACCGCACTTCTGACAAGTGGAATCGTGGACTCGCTCCATGTTTGCCTTTCCGAGCTCGAGTGCACAAAGGAATGGAGGCAAGGTGCTGTCAAAACGTCCAAACGGGATCAATTTCATATTCTCACATGGAATGAGTGGATCACCTTTGACAAACGTCCAGCCGTCCTCATCGGATTGATATGCAATTTCGCAAGAAACAGGAAGTTCACACACACACCCACACCCACACTACACACACACAAATGATGCGGCTGGCCCCATGCAGACCCGCCACCTTCATTTTGCACACCTGTGCCTCGCATACATGTGGATAGATGGATGGACGGATGGACATAGGTGTATAGACAGAAGGCTGGACAGACGGCCTGATGGATAGATGGATAGTTTATAGGTGCTGCAGCGTGTGCCCCCCCCCTCATTTCCCCCGCCCGCAGGAAGCATCAGCTGTTCAATGGTGGAAAGAAGGAAGCTTGCGTGCGCGTGGCAGCTCCTCAAATGGGTGAGGCTGGAAGAATGAGACCTCCCCCAAGGCCACCATGACCCACTGACGTGGCTTGAATGGCTTGGGGGCGGCGGGGGTGTTTTGGAGGGGTGCTGGTTAAAAAAAAAAAAAAAAAAAAATCTCTGCAATTTCTTCTCCTCCAGCAGGTCATCGCGCGCGCGCACGAGGAGCCCATCTCTTTGGCCTGCTCGTGCGCGCGCCCGAGGCCTCTGCGTCGAAGCCCGCGAAAAACGGCAAAATGTCACGGACGCGCCTCGCTCACGCGCACGCGGGGGACTATCAATCACGTGACGGCGGCACGTCTTCATCTCTATGCATGTACACGCGCGCCCGGCCGCCTGCCCGCCCGCCCGCACGCGCGCGCACGGAAGGCCGCACGAGGAGGTAGAAGAGGAAGGAGATGGAGAAAATGTCAGCTTACGCTCCGCAGTTCCGCTGTACGATCCTTCATGGCTGCTCGACGACCACGTACGCGGCTGGTCCGGGGGCCAGGGGGGGGAGGGGGTCTCGAAGATGAACAATATTACACGGCTCGTCCGGGAGGGAGGGAGGTGGGGGTCGGGGTCTCTGTCGTCGTTTTCCCGCCGCAAAATTCCCCCTTTGCGATGTGTCGCTAATGAAGAGTAGAGTGAGAGGAAGAGCGAGAGAGGCGTCTTGTTTGTCCGCTTGTTCTTTTTGGCGGCCCCCCTCGTGTGGTTTGGAACACAGCTGCCCCCCCGGCGGTCTCTTCCTCCTCGTCCTCCTCTTCCTCCTCGGTGCGGTCACAGTGTGGGCCGCAACGCAGCAGCGGGACGAGCGACTGGGGGAGGGGCGGCGAGGAGGAGGAGAGAGAGGGAGGAAGAAGAGCAAGTGGTACTGATGCTGCAGAAAAAGAGGGGGAGGGGCGAGGGTTGCGGAGGGGAGGTGCCCACTGCGCACGCGCCCAAAAGGCCCGACAGCAACGCCACTGCCCCCATGCGGCCATAAGGAGAACTTTTCAGGTGTGTCCGCACATGCTGATGCCGATACTCTGCTGCCCTGACAAACGTCTGGGATTCGCGCCAATTGAGTCATACCAGCACCAATTCCAGTCAAGTTGGGACGTTGTGTTAAACAGAAATTAAAAACAGAATTCAACGGTTTGCAAATCATGTTCAGACTATATTTAATTGAATACACTGGAAAGACAAGATATTGAATGTTCAAACTGATACTTTATTGTTTCAGCAAATGGTCATTATTATTTTTTAAATGTGGCGTGTCGCTGATGGTGGAGTGGCACGCACGCCGGACTTGTGTTCGGGCAGCATGTTATCAGTTCCCACTCAGTGAATGCGGGTATGAATGGTCATTTGTCTCTGTATGTGCCCTGCGACTGACTGGTGACCAATTCAGGCTGTAGTCTGCCTTCTGCCCAAAGTCACCTGGGATAGGCTCCAGCAACTCCCTGCGACCCTCTTCAGGACAAGCGGTGTTGAAAATGGATGGATGGATGAAATTTTATGGCTGCAACACGTTCCACATAAGCTGGGAAAAACTGAAAAAGTTGAGGAATGCTCATGAAACACCTGTTTGAAAATCCCACAGGTGAACAGGCTAACTAGGAACAGGTGGGTGTCATGATCACCTCTGTGAACAACTGCATGACAAAATGGACGAACAGTTTCAGGTTAATGTTCCTCAACATACAAAGGGATTTCATCATTGACGGTCCATAATTTCATCAAAAGGTTCAGAGAATCTGGAGAAATCACAGTCAAGGCCAAAAACCAAAATTGAATGCCCGTGACCTTCGATCCCTCAGGCGGCATCTGCATCAAAGACCGACATCAACGTGTGAAGGGTATCACCACATGGGCTCTGGAACACTGAAGAAAACCAGTGTCAGTAAATAAAGTTTGGACCTACATTCGTAAGTGCAACTTAAAACTCAACTATGCAAAGCAAAAGCCATTTATCAACAACACCCAGAAACGGTGGTCACTTCTCTGGGATGTAGCACATCTCAGTCTGATGCAAAATGGAAGTGTTCTGACCAATACTTCTGATTTGTTTAATATTGTGTTTTAGGAACCTGATGTACTTATCAATTTAAATTTGAAATAATTTATATTATTGGGTTTATTTAGTGGCAAACCCTTGACATAAATTCAAAATTACACAAGGTAAAAGCAACACAAGCTCAATAAAGTTTGGAAAAAAAAAAGCTAGCGTGTGACGTCATGACGCCGCTGTTCAGAAAGTACCGTAAAGCATGCACAAAAAGAGCGGATTTTTTTTGAGTGTTTTTTTTGGGGGGTGGCGGAGGGATATCTGTGTATAGCGCCTGAACTGGAGCTCAGCTTAGCGTTCGTCAGGCTTTCATATGCACATGAAATCAACTAGTTTATGCGTCCGCGCCAATCGGCTGCCACCTGTCATGAGGACGCGCCTGGCCTTCGAAGGACCAAACCGCCATCCCACAACAAAATGGCGTCCGCACGTGTGGGCGGCAAAGGCCGCCGCGCAACTCTTCGGATCATTACGGTAGATCCGGAGGGAACGCGAGGGAGGCGGGAGAGTTGTGCCAGAGGACGCCGACAGAGGAGCGCATCCAGTCGGCCTCAGAGAACAAGCGAGCACGCGAGCGAGCTGGCCCCTCCGCACGCGACCCACCCTCACTTTGGCCAGGCGGCGGCGGTGGAGGGGACGGCCCTCGACATGAGCCGCTAGCATGAACGGAGCCGTGTACATTCCGTTCTTCCAGGGCCAGCTCGAGTCCGTCCTGGAGCAGGTGGTCCAGCTGGCCGTCCACGAGATCAGTTCGACGGTGGGCTCGAGCCTCAACGCGCTGCTCCTCGAGGCCGCCGCCCAGGAGCAGGAGAACCGCCGGCTGCGGCTCCGCTTGCAGGCGTGGGAAAGCCACCACGGACATAACAAGGGGGGCGCCGAGGAGCACCGGGAGAGCCAGGCGGCGGCCGCCGGGGACGACGGCTCGGACGGGGTCAGGAAGAAACCCGAGCAGCCGGCCAAGCCCCGCGGACCCACCGACAGTCGCCGCCTGGAGCAGAGGGGCCGAGTCGTGGGTAGGTGGGCGGTCGGCCGTTACACAACAACACAACACAACGTAGCACTACACGCGAGCCAGCCAGCGCGTTACGTAATCCAACGTGATACGTCACCGGGCTCAGGGATGATTGGCAGACATACTATATGCGACGAGGGAAGAAAACCAATCATTTTAACGAGTATGTCAAATGATGGCAAGGGATCACGTGCTTGGTGGGTGGGGGGTGTGGCGGGAACGTGGCAGGGGGCGGGTCGTGCCCCCGCGTCACTGCAGTGTTAAACAAAACATAGGTCAAGGGTCAAAAGTGTTCTTGTTTTGGTCGTCTCTCACTCGCCCTTGATTCCACTTAAACTGTCAAAACCATTTTGTGGCTTTACACCTGCTGGTGTTCACAGTTTACACCAGCAGCATGGCTGCAAATTCCTACAAAATCAGCCAGTGTTGACAGCTCAGTTGATTTGGCGGTTGGATAAAGCCGAGAACGTAAGGAGAATCATTTCCATCATGTTTTGCGTAGTCACTCAATAAATGTTTTGTTTTATACTCAAACATGTAGTTGCCGCTGGGGGCCACCATTTTGAAATCATGTGATCAGAAGATGTATTTTGATTGGCCACCTGAATTCCTGCCATAATCAAATAAGATATAGTTCAAGTAACTGGCACAGTCGGCCCATCTCAAGCATCTTCATGTCAAAGTTCCTTGCATCTGAAAACATGGAAATCCATCTGGAAGTTAAGGAGTATCTCATTCCTCATAAAGGCACGTTGATGCGCAAGGCTCGAGCATCGGGGAGGCTCCCCATAGAGGGACCGCCGGTGTATCCCATCTGGAAGTCTTGTACAGTGTTCTGCATTAACGTTAAAAAAAACTCCTCATGGAACCTTATTGGTGGAAAAAGATGAGCTCATGTACTTCAGCAGCCAATTTTTCAGAGATGCTCATTCTGTGTGTGTGGTTTTTTTGTTGTTGTTTTTTTAGAAAATTCCACAAAATGGCGGCCACTTTTCAAAGTGCCAGTCATATTAATGCTGGGGGAAAACTACTTTGGACTGATGTGATTTTATGAGAAACCCTTCAACCAGGGTTGTTGTTTTTTGGGGGGTTGTAGAGCAGCTGAAGTCCGTGATGGAGCGCGTCCTGCACTCGGCCCTGTGCCAGCTGAAGAAGATGGTGGAAGCATCGTTTGACGACCTCCTGCTGGAGATCACGCAGAAGGAGTGCGAGAGGCAGACGCTGCAGGCCCGGCTGGACTGCAGACGGGGCGCCATGCGCCGGGAGGCCCGAGACAACCCGGGCTCACCCGGCGGCTCCGAGGCTGCCCCCAAAGACACCTGCCCGGAGCCGGCCGAGGAGACGGGTGGCACTGGCGGAACGGAGGACAAGGCAAACGCGGTGGCATTCGGGCACGAGTGGTGCGGAGATATCTGGAAGCCGAAAGGCTCGGTGGGAGGAGGTGGGGCGGGTGGGCGCGGCTCAAGTGAGGGCCCCGACCCGCCACTACCTCCCGTTATGGCGCTGACGCTTGAGTCGCCCCGTCTGCAGGACCCCCGATGGACACCTCTAGAGGACATGGATGTCCTCTGCCCTGATCGGGATGCCGCGCCCGCACCCGCTCCTCCGCCACTGACCCCTTCAGGTGAGTGCAGACAGCTGATGCTGACAAAAATGCAACTTGAAATTGAATGGCTGTCAACAGCTTGAGGAAGTACTTGATAGAAAGCTTATCAATGATCAGGTCCATTTAATCGTGGGAGCCAAAATCGTGCTCACGATTCAAATTTGATTCATTGGGCTTACAATGACTTGCTTCCTCCAAACAGGAAGTTGGGGCATTCACTCGTCAGCCTCCATGTTGCAGCGTCTACTGACCGCGTCGCAGCTCCCGGACGACCACGCGGGCGCCACACACAAGAAACCGCAGGATGCCAGGGTGATGCCCACTGGCCAGGGCACCAAGCAGCAACAGGAGGAGGAGGAGGAGGAGCAGAAGGAGGAGGAGGAGGAGGAAGAGGAAGAGGACAAGCACGACCAGGGGGAGGAAGAAGAGGAGGAGAAAGGGAGGAAGGTACTGTTGCCATGACGACGGTCAGATGCAAGATAAATGCATGGTGCCATTTGAGCGACTGTCATGCATTCTTTCCATTTTCGTCGTAATATGAAAGAATGCTTGACTGCCCATCGGTGATTTCCAGGCTTAGGTCAAATTTTTTTTAAATGGGGATTTGGAAATGGAAAAATAAATAAATGCATTTAAAATAAATAACTGAACAGTCCACAGATGATGTTAACATATTTGGTACTTGGTGCGTGTCTGTGTGTGTGTGTGTGTGTGTGTGTGTGTGTGTGTGTGTGTGTGTGTGTGTGTGTGTGTGTGTGTGTGTGTGTGTGTGTGTGTGTGTGTGTGCAGAAGAAGCGACGTAAGGTTTGGTCCGAGTGCGAGGATTGCGGCCGCAGGTTCAGCCGCGTGTTGCTGCTCAAAGCTCATCGGCAGATTCACGCCGATGCCAACGTCGGCGTCACGTCATCTCGTTGTTCGCTCTGCGGCAAGAGGTTCCCCTCGGCCGGCCGCCTCCGCAGTCACCTGCAAGCCAAACACCGGTCGTGAGACCCCCCCCCCCCCCCCCCCCCGCCGCCCCCAGGGAAT